>VSDK01022705.1:0-18007 GCA_009767595.1 Symbiodinium kawagutii
CGACGTGCAAAGTCCCACCTGCGGTGATCCCTGGGCGCCGCCCTGCCCTGGCAACGGCTAGGCAGGGTCGGCGGATATAATGGTAGATGATTATTGCCATGGGGACATGTATTGAAGATGTTAATCATCTTCTTAATCATATGGTTAATCCCCAGTAAGTATGGTCAATAATTAATCAATTACTTAACCATATGACTAGTTAATCATATTTGTATGGATTAATCATATGCTTAGTCATATGGATTCATCCCTAGTAACTGATTGGCAATCATATGCTTAGTCATATGGATCCATCCCTAGTAACTAATCATATCCTAGTAACTTATCATATGGCTATGGGTCAGTTCACCCCTAGTCCCCCTGGTTCCCCTACCATTAACCAGCCCGTTTTCCCTACAGTTTTGTTGGTCATTATCGACCATTATTGGCTTTGACCCAGCTCGCCATATGGCTATGGTCAATCCCCAGTACCTGCTGCATCCCTATGGCCTATGGATCCATCCCTTGGTGCTTGCCGTAAGCACCAAGTCACAGAGCTCCATCGCCGAGGCACATCCCCCAGTACTGCGGTTCCTGTTGGATCCACGGCACCACTGCAGCGCTGAACGACCGCATCAAAGTGATGCGACGGGGGAAGTTCCCAGCCGCTGGGTGAAAGACCCGCGTGGCTGCGTGGGTGGATTGAGATGGATTGACCTTTTTAGTACCAGAATAGATTGACATAGATTCGCACAGATTGATATAGATTGATATAGATTGACATAGATTCGCATAGATTCACATGGATTAAGCATTAGTATCAACCATTAGTATTAACAACTAGTACCAATTGGTAGAATGGTAGATGAATACTATTGACCATGAGCATTAACCACTGGTCATAGTACCACCTGCGAATGTGTGGGTAGATCTGGTAGACATCATATCATATCCCATCGAACCTGCCAGCTGGGGCTGACGAATTTAAGCATATCTCATAGCTAGCTTCGGGCAATCTGGGAAGGATTTTTTACTGGCGAAAACTTTTGTGATTTGGATTCCCAAAGAAGCGAGATGGTGACCACGAATGGCTAACACAGAGCAACAGAGCTGTCCCTGCATGCCAAACGAGGATGAGCACAGGGGATCCCAAGGCATGCTCGAACAGAAGCAGACAAAGGGTTTCAAAATCAAGGGGCGACGAGCCTATACCGGGTTCAACAGCCGTCACGGAAATTGCTCGATTGCTCCCGGTTTTCTTCACACAATTTCGAGCGTTTCGGTCATGGGAAACGACAGCGACCGCGTCCGACCTTCTCACAGCCGCAGCGCCCGACCGAGGACGTGATGCTGGCGAGACAAGTTCTGATGAACTGCGTGCCATCGCCCAACAAGAGCTTGCCCCCTCCAGGCTGCGATGGTGGTGATCCCTGGATGATCCACAAGTACCTGTTGCTTGGCGGCCATGGCACCCTGATGAATGAGTCATAATGTTATGAGTTCATAGTGTTGATGGTTGATGGATAGAGTTCATGTTTTTCATGTTGGTTGATTCGATAGTGGTAGACCAAACTGTTCTTGAACCAGACCAGTTTTATTAGCCCCAGCTGGTGATTCGTCATCAAACGTGGGGGCGTTGTTGGCAGCTGCATCTGAAGTCACCTCTTCGGGTATGCCTGATTGTTTTGGGTCAAGTTGTTGGGAAAGGCGATGGGTGGCCAGTTGCTGCCAATCTTGGTGTGGCATGACACACCCACGGTCTGGCCCAAAGGTTCTATATATATATATACATATATGTATTTAGTTATTTTCTTATTTGTTTATTAATGTATTTATGTATTTATGTATTTATTTATTTATTTATTTATTTATTTACTCATTTATTTATTTATTTATGTATTTATTTATATATTTATTTATTTATTTATTTATTTATTATATATATATGCACCAACTAAATACTCAACACCGTTTGGACGTTGAACATGGTTGCGTAGCTCAAAAAGCTTCATGATCCCAAAAGGCAGGGTAGCAGCTTCTTCTGGCAAAGAACATTAGGACGATAAAGCTCGAAAAAGAAACCAACCCTTTTGAGATGTATAAATGTACACGCATTTCACATATGCGCTACATTACTGTAGATGTTTGTGTGCACATGGAACGTATATGCAGATACGTACACCGATGCACTACCAGCAAATACCTCAAAACCCTAAATGGTGGTTTCTCAAAATAGGGGTACCCCCAAATCATCCAGTCTATAAACTATTTATTTGTAGAATTGACATGAATTGACAGTAATAAACCAGCCATTTTTGGGGTACCCCTATTTTCAGAAACCCTCCAAATAGGCTACAAGAATACCAGCTATGCTCCCAATTGGAGTGGTGACTTTGGAATTGTTCGACAGGGGATACAGGGTTTTGACCCATGTGTGGTCATATCACAATTTTGTTTGGCATTTGACGATAGATCAGACAAATTGAGCTAGCAAACTTGGCGTAAAGCTTCTTAAGAGCAGAACTCCCCCTATTAATTCTGGATGAACCTATGCACAGCTCAACCCAGCTTTTAAAGTCTCCGCCGTGCCAACTAGGATGGACAACGACGTGCCGGACGAGACTTGTATGCCTTACCAGGCCAAAAACATGGAACCTTGGCATCGCTTGGCGGTGCCGTACCATCATGAAGTAGCAGGTCTCTATGTATCCAAGTTGTAACAGTGGTGGGTTTCCCTAAACACTTGACACTTTTTGCATGTTTTGCACCTGGCTTCAAATTAAAAACGGCACAGCCGCTCATAGGGTCAGCGAAGTTCATGTAGTGCAACTGTTGTTTTGCTAACCGATGACATTAGATGCCAGCTGCCATACATTTGTTTTTCCCTTTCGCTGCATGATGTTTCTCGGCCTCCTTCTGTACCCGTGCTTTCTTTGCCTTTGCTTCGACTTTTTACGCCCGTTCGCGCACTTTGGCCTGCGCACATCGAAGTTTTCAATATGTTTCGACGTCAACAACCGCGTGTGTGCCTGGAGCGTTTCTGCTTTCGGTAGGTTTTGCTTTCCAATGAGCCGCGGACTCCCGTGATGCTGATGCCCTAGACTTGCTTTGGCCCACTTACCCGCATGCAGTCATACCAGATTCCGGTCAAAGTCACAAAGTAAGTGCGAAGGATGTGATGATATGACAATGTAGATGGCTGACAAGGATGGCGGCGGCGCCGACGATGATGGACATGATTATAATCACGATGCTGGTGGAGTTGGTAGTGCTGGTCATGATGATGCTCGTGATCTGATGGCGATCTTTGCCCCCCCATTTGTCCCCACTTTCTTTCCGTTTGCTGTTTGCTGTTTTCTGCCTTGGAACGCATGGTGCCAGGCTTGTCGCCTATTTTTTTCCCATTTGTGCTGTACATGTTTTGCACTTGCTGATGCTTGGGCCGCGTGATGCCAGACTTGTCGGCCATTTGTCTCCCACTTCTTCTCCCCTTGAAGAGATGTGGCGACAGAAGAGAAGAATTCGTGGGCTTGCAATCTTTTCCGAAATGTTTTCCAAGTCTATTCTGCTTGGACATCACTTGCGCAATAAACAAGACGGACTTTTAGATTCGAATTTGGAATTGCAACAAGCTGTTTGGGGTTTGCGATGTGTTTTAAAAAGACATCGACGTTTATCGATGCTTATTGTATGTATTTTTTGTCATTTATGGCAAGATATCGCAAAGTCACATAGTGAACCCGCCATGAAAATAGCTGCACTGATGGCGGTTGATTAAGAGTTGGATCTCTCATTGCTATTCTCATTGCCTGTTTCGCCACGAGTACTGCCGTCAGTTTGTAGAGATTTGCCTTCAAAATTACAGTTTTAATCGCGTGGAGAGGCAGTATGAAGCAAACATATTGATATACATAGGATTCTATTACAATGTTTTGCAAAGACATGCTCGCAATCTTTATGAAGACGCACCTTCGGAATCAACAAACCCAACAAGTGGGTTTGCCGCCCATCGATTGTGTGCGAATAAATATGCCGTGACTTCATTGACATATTTTTTTCAGTGCGTGAATACTTGATCTAAACAAGTCACATACCTGCTCATCTCTCTCCTTCTCCAAAAATACACAGATCTAACATACATATATATATATATATAACATCTATTTCTTTAGATACACACATGGACACATCCACGTGCACCGTCAGGTTTCAACATGTTCCAATTTCGCCGCCGCCCTGCCGAGGAATGCACTGCCATGGATCAGTGTCGCAACTGTCTGCCGGGCCACGGGTGCTGGTCTATCGACACCTGGACGGGCTATGGCGTCAGCTCCTACGGTGCCTCTGCGAAGCTGCCATGGTGCCCATGATGAGTAAACCCGCGCGCTGGCTGTTGGGAATCATTGGTTTTATTGGTGGTTATTAATCGTTACTTAACCTAGATTCTGGTGAAGACTGGTTCCTACTTGATGGTTGATGATATTCAAGTGACTTGTGGTTAACCCAAGTGGTTGAGAATGGTGAGGAATGGGACGTCATGATTGATAATTTGTTTGTATGGTTATACTTATTATTAGTCACCAATGTATAACATATCACCAGCTGATGAATGATGTGTAGTCCGTGCTCAACAGGATTCAACACATTTGATGGCTAAGCTTGTGGCTGTGCAAAAGTCAGCCACAGGGTGTGGTTATCCAACTGGCCAATAGTGTGGGGAATCAATGGCTGAAGCAGAAAGTGGCCGCCTTTGCTCAGAGATCGGCCAGTCAGCCCCTGGAATAATGCCGACCACCCGAAATTGCATGAAAAATCAGTCAATCAAAGCATCATTGAGCATGGAGCATCATTAACCATCATGAACCATCATTAGGCATTCTCTATCACTCTTGACGATCATCAATCCCTATATGTCCACATCAATTGACGATGCTTAGTGTGGACAGAATCCGCAGGGACGATGGCGACGAGTCAAGTTGTCGGCACATTGGCTGGTGTTTGACATGGGCTGCGATTAAGCGCTGTGACGATGATAAAAAGACATGGGAAATCTGCAGTACTGGATATCGAGTGATTATTTGGTTATTATTTGATGATTGTTTGATGACTGTTTAATGATCTTTGATGATTATTCGATGATTGTTGGATAGTGATTGACATGAGACATCATGAGACTCTTATTGGATTAAGCGTCTAAAGATGTCTGACTGGAAAGAAGGAAAGCGTCAGTACCTGTAAACCAGAAGCAACTTTGGAAGGTCAATGCTTGCCCTCCCACAAGCACCCACAAACTGCTCATGCAATACACCCTTAGCTGCTCTTAAGCTGGAATGAAGCGCAATTTATGGCTCTCCCGTGATTTTTTGCAACCAAGGCAATACTGTCATTAGCTCATCCTTGTGGCACATGTCGAAGGGAAGATCAGCTGAGATGTCCCCCTTTCGAAAGGATTCATGGTGGAGCATAGCTAGGGAAACGATCAGCTCCAACAATCAGCTTGTTGGGGTCGAGCAACCTACAGCGGGGAAACACCATAGCAGGAGGGTGACATGGGCTGTGGCATGCGACAGGAAACCTCTCTGGCGAAGTTCCAATGATGAAGGAGATCTATGCACGAGGATCGCGCAGCTTTCTTTTGGGTGGTTAGTCCCACAGAAGTCAAGGACTAGTGACTAGTACTGCATCCAGGACCACTAGAGATTTTGAGCAACTTTGGGATGGGATGATGGTAGGTACCCGCAGAATAGGGCTCACCCTATCTTGAACAAGTGAGTGGTTGAACACCGATGAAACTACTGAGCCCTGATTGTGGTCATGATTTGGGCCGGCTTATGTGTGCAACTCTTATCTGGTGATTCTTATTGAATTGACCACAAATCATAGCACCGCAGTTTGTATGTGCAGGAGAGCTGTTCTTTTGGGTATGTTCGGCATTGATCCAGGATCCTGTAAGAGAGTTAGAACCACAATCGACTCCTTTCATCAAGAACCATTGCTGTCTTTTCCTTTGGATGTACCCATTGGTTGCCCATGTTTGGGGATTTTTGGTCTGCCTATGTTGTTTCAAATACATATTCATAGTTGCCATGTCCAACATAAAATAAACGATTTCAAGGACATTATGCAACATCATGAAACAAACCTGTCCCATGATATTTTTTTATACATATACATATACATATACATATACATATATACATAGATAAATAAATAAATGAATAAATAAATATGTATATATGTATATATATATATATGTTATATACACATTTATATTGTTGGGACGTTATTTCTTCCTAAAGTGCATCAGGTTTGGGCGGCTGGAGCCGCTGGCCTCGAACCACCACTCCATGAGCTGCAACAAAGATGCAGCGCTACAGATGAGATGGGATTTTGCAGTGCAAAAAACATAGTGGATGTAGTGGACTTGAGGGGTACTTTGAAATGGCTATGGGTCAACATTTACTAACCAATAATGGGGGATGATGACCAGCAATAATAAGGAAAACAATGGTTAATGGTAGGGGAAGCAGGGGTACGGGTTTTGACCCACAGCCAAATGTCTCAGATATTTTGTTTTAAGTTGACAGTATCAACCCCTAGAAAGCGTCATCACACGTTAGCCACCACTTTTTCTAAGTTGACAGTATCAACCACATGAACTGTTAGTAACTAGCGCCACTACCATCTCGAACGCCAGGACCCATCACATGCTCCTTCGCCACCGATGATGAGTTCATGATGAACATGAGCGAAGTCCTCCTGGATAACGAAGGTGTTTACAGCACCACGAAGCTTCCTTCTCAACGAGCCGACTTGAGTTGGAACTCTGAAACCTTTTTGGCTAATGGGGGTTTCTCAAGAATAGGGGTACCCCCAAATCATACTTTATCAACCATTTATAGTAACAAACCAGCCATTTTTTCGGTTTCCCTATTTCAAGAACCCCGCAATGGTGGATACCAAACATAAGCAAATGAGAGCTTCGGCGGTATCCCCAATGGCAAGGGCGATTTAGCTAAACATGTGTTTTGTAAAACAACTTCCTGGAATTTTTGGGTACCTTGCTCTAGGAATTTTCGGCTTCCATTGCTTTGAATTCCATTGCTTTAACTTTACTTGCTTCTACTTCCATTGCTTTCACTGACCTTGGCTTAAACTTCCATTGCTTTCACTTCCATTGCTTTAACTGACCTTGGCTTAAACTTCCACTGCTTTCACTTCCATTGTTTTCACTGACCTTGGCTCAAGCTTCCACTGCTTTAGCTTCCATTGCTTTAACTGACCTTGACTTAAACTTCCACTGCTTTCACTTCCATTGTTTTCACTGACCTTGGCTCAAGCTTCCACTGCTTTAGCTTCCATTGCTTTAACTGACCTTGACTTAAACTTCCACTGCTTTCACTTCCATTGTTTTAACTGACCTTGACTTAAACTTCCATTGCTTCAATTTCCATTGCCATCTATTGTAAATGTTCGTAACACGGAACTTTCATGTCGAAACTTCATTTGATCAAACTTACTCAAGGGTCATAATCGTATTAGGCACCGTGACGTTGCGCAATACCAGCATTCACACCCCAATCTCATGGGGTGACCAGGGTCGGAGGGATTCATGAACACCATCAGCCCCTATTCATGGCGGAGAAAGACACACGGCCAATGATATTTTAGAAGAAAAACTAAGCAACAAAGATGCGCCGTGATGTACCAATATGGTCAAAACTTTTTTTGTGACCATGAACATTTGGACGTTCCGTCGCCGGACAAGATCTTGCATCACGGCAAACCCCATCATCTCACGAAGAAATTGGACATGGGGGATTCTTGACAACTGTGAACCCCTCAAAATGGATTGTTTACTACTTTAAATGATCAATATTGAATGGTTTTGGGGCACCCCCATTTTTAGAAACCAGCATATCAATACAGTGCCATCAATCCCCATGCGATTTTGGCTGCCTCCACATCAAAGCTGAGACCTGTGGATGTAGCGGCCTAGCGAGTGGCGACGAGTAAGCGCACCTGCGTGGCGCCAAGGAGAACATACAACGAGAGCCAGGTGGATCACAACATGGAAGTCACTGGATGGGGCGTCACTGCAGGAGGCACCAAGTATTGGGTCGTCAGGACAGCGGTGCAGCCTCCGGTGGGGGCTGTCAACCTGCGGTTCAACGATTGGTCAGCCAGATGTTGGCCGCAACTCACAGGTGTAACGTTCTGATGGCATTCGGAATTGATCATTTTCTATGGTTTGTTCGGATTTGTTGGGTTCTCAATAGCAAACTGCCAACGCTAGTAGTAGGTGTTCTCATCGCGGTTCACAAGCTGGTTGGGCGAGCCGCTGGATTTCTGAAGACCGCTGCAGGTCGCCTTAGGCCAAAGAATTTGCGTTTGGGCGAAGGTTGCGCCTAGCCCTGGGATATTGTACTCTTCCTTCAAATCGGTGGTTTCTCAAAATAGGGGTACCCGAAACATGGTTACGACTATTTATGGATATAGAATAGAGGATGACAACTGGGGGTAAGGGGTACCTCTATGGCTTGAGAAAGCACCAGATAGTTGTGCTTTGACCTCGCATGATGATTTTCATTGACGGATTTTGAACGGTCCCAGAGTTGGGCAGCACTGGTCCTAGCGTCTAGGCAGCTGAACTTGGGTAGTTGCCCCAAGTGTAAACCGACTTGTTTAGCGATATGCCAGGACCTTGTAATTAGGGGGTTGTTTTGGTATAGGAGATCATCATCATCATCATCATCATCATCATCATCATCATCATCATCATCATCCACGAGTCCTGAATTCGTCACTTGCCGTGAGGAATTCCTGGGGAACCTATTTTGGCAGCAATTTGGCGAGCGGAGCTCTGGGGGTGTTCTCCCAGTCGGGGTAAACTCAGCAGGTTCACCGAGAAAATCTTGATGGTTGCCACAGTCAACCATTAAAAACGAGTGTCGAACAGTGGCCGTAGCCAGTGATTTAGCGTTTGTCACCACGATCATAAGCCATTAAGGATTAAGCAATGGTCAATTGAACTATGGTAACCATGGTCCATCATTTTTACCATGGAGAAAAAGTGCGGGCGTTGCACTGCCGTCAATCGCACATGGGCGAGGCATAGTGCAGGAGAGATTTAGAGCCAGGGGTGATTACGAGCCCTGGCAATTGGAAAGCTAGAAAATCCACAAAGCATGGATACCGCTGGCTACTTTGGAACACACATGCTTCTTCGGGACTCAGATAATATATAGATAATCCTTCTTCAGCTTTCAGAGAGTATCAATGCGGTCTTGATTGCTAGTGACAGTTTGACCCGTAAGACGCGGAAAGAATGAAGCAACTAAACCGTTCTTGAGCAGGCTCAGTTGGTTTGCCATGTCCAGTATAAATACCTAGTTGATCAGGAGCTAGGGATGACCAGGGGGGTTTGCAGTACTGATCAATTCTTAATTACCGTGAAGCTGTTTTGAGCATTATCAACCGTCATTGACTACCGGAACCATCACTAATGAGTACTAATTAATCATCATTGACGGATATTCACGGTTATTGACTATGACTAATAATCATTGGCAATAGCTAACCATGATCATATTTGAGATTTAAGCATCATGAACCAGCCTCGACTGTCGTGCACGGTGATCAACTATCATTTGTCATTATACTGATAAAAGATAAATCATTCCTATCCAGCAGAAACCCCTAGAAAGGGTAACAACTCTCTACAACAATGGTAGACCTCACCACTAGTTATCAGTGAGCCTACCGGGATCCATGATACAAGCTCCCTTGTGACTAATGGTAGTAAGGTTTACGTGCCAAGATTACTCGCTGGTGGTTTGAAACATTTCCGCAAGCCAATATTTGGGACGGTCGGTTGATCAATATTTTCCGGAAAGGTTGGAATCGCCAACCAGACTTTTCATTAAGTGGGATGATCATCCATGTGTTTGGGCAAGTTGTGTCCACGAGATGACTGGTTGGCGGTTTCGAACGTTTTGATTTTCCCAAATGTATTAACAGTTGGTTGGTTGCTTGGTTGGTTGGTTGGTTGGTTGCTCGCTCGCTCGCTCGCTCGGTTGGTTGGTTGGTTGGTTGGTTGGTTGGTTGGTTGGTTGGCTGACAAACATATTTTAGGGGGTGGTTCAACCACCAACCAGAATGAGCGTTTCAATGGTTCAGCTGCACGGTTCTCCTTGCGACCTTTCTCAGCCTAGTTTCGATCCCGCTTCCGGAAAAAAGAGGACATGTCACGAACTTGCAAGTTTGGCTCGTGGGCCCGTACTGATGGCCTTAAACTGAATTGTCACCTAATGGGGAGGTCCACATTAAAATCTTTCTATACAGTGAAACACCAGCTGTTTACGGCAATTTTGGGGCTGGTTTATCAATAGTCCAACAGGTGGTTTCTTATACATTCGCCATTTTTAGTAATAAACCAGCAATAACTTTGGGGTTCCGAACGGCTGCCAACATGATATCAGAACACAAGTGGCAGGATGAACCCTGCTCAGGTAACGGCTGGTTCAAGTTGAAACGCGGCGAGAACCAGTGGCTCAGCAGAGGGGATAGCGTTGACAGCAGGGCGCAATCACCATCCGCTACAGGGAATCAACCACCATCAAACGTGGTTTGTTGGGAATCAATCATCCAAGCACTGCTTGAAGATGTGTAAGTCAGGATGACCCCGCCCTGAATGGATGTGCACCCTGAATGGATGTGGCTCCCACCAAAAGCCGGATTCGAGTTGCAACGCTACTGCCAACAAAAACTGCGAGCGGTGAACGGGTAGGATAGCAATGTAACCAGCGATGCTAGTGATACACCTGCTCTGCAAGCGGTAGCTGACAATAACAACATATATAACCCACAATGATCATGATACATGGGCCATCCTGATTACAGATCCAACATGTCCAGAAACACATGAAGCATTGCTCTGCAAACCATCTTTGACAGAGACAGATTCATGCCCTACTACAATTGTTCCCTACAAGTAACCAGCTTAGGAGCGCCAAGACTTGCCATCCTTGACCATTGGCCAAAAAAAGCAGCAGCATCAGCCATAAATGATCCATTCTTAGTGGTTCTGAACCATAGTTCGCTATCAGTTGGTCATCATCCATCAATGGATCACTGCCAACAATCATGAGCCATTGTTATCAAGCAGCTTCTTCACTCCAATACTGGCCATCAACACCACCAAGCACCACTACTTGACCGTGCATCCCTACTGCGCTTAATGCATGCACCATGGTGACAGGAGGTTAGTTCTCCCACCTCAAAAAGGGGTGGTTACTATGCGGAGATCCCAGTAACCCCAACTGCATATCCAAGTATGAATTAGAAGTGATGAGACAGTTGCCAAGCAATTTATAGCTAGTTGGATGATCTTCTTTGATGAGCTACCCTCTGGCAAACCCACATGGCAACAAGATTTTCATCATCAATGGATGTTTTCCCAGGGTTTTCCCAACAAAATGGTGGACTTTTATGCCAGCCATGTTAGTTTGACAGAGGGTACTTGGATGAGCCATCCAGGATGGCCGGCGCATCCGCTCCCAGGATCATGAGCGAAGCTGACTGCGACTGGGCCATTCCTCGCTTCGAGGGCCTGGATGAAGTGCTCGCAGGACACCTCGCCACCATCGCCAGTCCCAACGGGATCCCTTGAAAGCGAGCGGTGCTAGGAGCCAGCAGCCTTGAAGAACCAGATGATACTGTTTGTTGGTAAGAGACATCAGCAGACGATGATTGTGAGCCCAGCAAAAGATAGTGATGTTGAATGATGTTTCCATTCATTAGTGATCAACCAAATTCAATTGCGATCAAGATGATCTTCACCCGAGCGTAGTTGCTCTGATATTGCCATCAAACAGCATATAGTCTCTAAGGACCAGGACCAGCTTTTCACCCGTGTTTTGACGCAACATAGATCCTGCTCCCAGAAAACACTGGTAATGCAACCAAACCCTGTACGGCTGTGAAACATCTGCGCGGTAAAGAATCCGAGAGAAACCCATGAAGCTCAACCCTTTTCACAGCTGGGCATTTGACATTTCAAAATCATCGGCACCGTTCGAAACATCTTCACATTTTCAAGTTCTTCGGGTATACCACACACGCACCCTGGACCATGTTCAACCTTAAACTTGGTAGGTAAACCTTGAACTTTGGTGTTCAAAGATTTGAGTCTC
Organism: Symbiodinium kawagutii; assembly: GCA_009767595.1. NCBI lineage: Eukaryota > Dinophyceae > Suessiales > Symbiodiniaceae > Symbiodinium > Symbiodinium kawagutii. The sequence goes on from VSDK01022705.1 coordinate 12,174, forward strand.
AGCCATGCCCTAGATGTGCAACATTGTGCAACATCTTGTCCATCAGCAATGAAATGACATCAGTAGCTCCCCCCAACGTTTTACATGCGGTAGGTGTTTGTTCCTACTCATACACGATCGATGTCCGTGATTTTGTTTGGTTGGATCTGCAGGACGCGTGCTGGGCAGCTACATGAAAGGGATGATAGCAAAGGTCAACGACAAGATGCTCGGACAGTGGATTTTGAGCAAGATTTGCTTTTAGATTGGTTGTTTCCTCCCGTGACATAGCCATAGGGATAGCCTTAGAAGCTGCCAAAAACATGCGTCGTGGCTAGCGTTCATCAGTGCGCAGCCAGCAGTTCAGGCTTTGTGCATCAGAAATGTCGACTCAGACAAGCTCACGTTGCTCAAAAGCCAAGTGTTTTGGTCTAACTGGGGGACGGATTTGGTGGAAACTTTCGGGTGGGCGCACTGATGGTGCCGCATGTCAACGATGTTTGGGAAATGAATGTGGCAAGAACTGGATGATTCTGTTCATTTATTGGTTCACCAGGGCTAGTTTTGCCCCACAGCGATGCATCTACGCCCTTCAGATCTGCTGGAAATGCTGGGGTTGCCATCGAATCTGTTGGTTTGACATGGCTTGTCCACGTCCCCCGAATCTTGGAACAGCGATTTGGAGGGACGGTTCACAATTTGGATCACGCACTTGCAAGCGGTTGCAAGCGAATCTATGGCCGATCCATGCTGAATTTTTTTAGAAACTTGGGAAAGCCAATGGTTTTTGGGTACACTCTGGGAATCTAACCTGGCAATGGATTTTAACCATATTTTATAGTGAAACCCAGGGAAAACACCAATAAAAACGAGATTAATGTTGGTTTCTGATGATCGTATCTACCTGTTGGTTTCATGCCTATTTTCATTACTTCAGGGGGGGTTACGCTAATCAGAAACCAACATTACTGTCAATGGTTAATGTTGGATGATTATTTTGAGAAACACCCACAGTAATAAACCACCTATTTATGGTAAAACTGAGGGTGGTTCGCTGATTGGGATCTACCACTCTGGGATCTACCACTATGGAATTGGGAGGGTGAGGGCTCCAGGATTGCTGAGCAGCGTTGATCAAAGCAGCTATCATACTTACCAGATCGGTGCTTTGCCCGCTTAAAACAGTCATCATTTTGATAGGTGGCAGGGTTACCACCATGAATGTTTAATGACATCCTCACATTGACCTCAACAGTTTGGACGAGATGTGAAGCAACCGCCAACAACTTAATACGATGGTAGATCCCGGGGTGAGCAGATCAGCACCAATTTACTTTAATCAGCGCGTGTGATTTCCCATCAAACATGGATGATTTATTCAAGCGGATCTCCGATGTACGAATCATGATGAATTCGTTGTCAGTGCCCGAATTGTCCACTCTATTGAATCAATTTGATAAACTATGATGAACTATTCTCCTGAAAAAATGAACCCAATGAAAGGATCTAACAATACAGAACTTGCAATCTCCACTTGGGAGGGTCCACCAGTTTCCATGAAAAAATAAACGTTGTTAAGATATCGTTATTCACTATCAACTGCTATATTGTAGCCATCACCAGGGAAAACTACCTATTTTGAACATTTCTAGTCAATAATCATCAGTACTACTAGCCATTGTTGACTGCTAATTGAGACTAGCCATCATTACTCAGTAATCATTTGTCCAAACCACTGTTGATGAATCCACATCATGCTTGATCAAAACTTATCACCAACGCCAACGACATCCCCTACCAAGGACGGTGGAAGCAAATCTCAAGGCGCCTGATTCCTCGTTGGCCGTGGAGGTTGCGGCAGCACCCTTTGGTGCTTTTTGGGCCGTGCCTGTTGTCACCATGGCAGCGGCCACAGCTGCCCTGGCAGTAGCTGTGAGCAAAGGCAGTTGGAGAAGCTACGGACGGAGCCAACGGAGCCAACCCTTGTTGGGGGAAATCCATGGCTGAACGGATGCGATTCTGCATTTTTTGTGGTGCGCCGTGGCAGTCGTTGGGAAAACCCAACATGAGCTGGGAGTGTTAGGAATACTTTGACGAATGCACCAAGATGGTGTGTTCTGAAGAAATTGCTGACTCCAGATTGGCGGCAGGCCCGTGTGAACACGTTAGCTTCGTGTTCGTCAAGTGGTTACATATGTACAATTTTATATACTTATATAGCTACATTGCATATTCACACATAGATTTATGAATATGTATATTTATACAGATAGATAGATATATATATGTATATATACACGTATACATATATTTATTTACATATGTATACATATATGCTTACATGACTTATCCAGTCAATGGCGCAGCAGGACCTGGTTGATAGTGGTTGGCAGTAGATATTTGGTAAATGGCTAGTATTCTTTGATGACTGGTAGTAGTAGTAAGCAGAAGGCAGTAAAGATTGGTAATGATTGGCAGTAGGCAGTAAAAGCCAACAACCAAACAACCATTTTGCTTCCTGCTTCGTCAATCCGGAACGTTTGTTTCTTTGCTAGGCACAGCTGAACTGGAATTTTTGCGATGCTTGTACTGCAGCATTGGGGTGATTGGACACAATTCTAGGCTATGCGGCTATGCCACTATGCTTGGTGTTGGCCAGATTCTGATGCCCCTACTTTGGCCCCCACTGCAGTTTCATGGCTTGGAGATGCTTGGAATGCTATTGCTCAGTCAGATGGGTCTCTTGAAGAATCCTCAAGGTGTTGATCAGGTGCCAGGAGTCCCCCGGCCCACCCACAACAGCACGGGTAACAAAAAAAGTGGCTGCAATCGACAGTCAAGTGACTCGAGTGTTCGTGATTATGCGGGATGCCATGGAACGTATGTCACTCAGAATACAGGTTTGCCAAGGCGTCTCTGTATCAGCTGTGAGTACCCTGTAACCCTGGCTGTTCACCCAAATGACTCACTAGTCCAACTGTTGGGGTGAGTTCACTACTACCCTGTTTTTTCTTTGGTTCATATTGACCCAGAACAGTGCGTAGTTTCCATTTAAAGCTCCGTCTGAGAGATGATTGCACAGTTCTGCTGACACCTAACCGTTGGAACGACAACGGCGAGCTTCTCTTGATGGTCCGACTTACGGGCAAGCTTGGCGACCAGCCACACGATCTCGAAAGAAGAAAAAAGGCGAATGGCAAATCCTGCGATTCCTGGGGCTGTGCTCGAGATGGCTATCTGACCAAATCAGACCTTAAAAAAGATAACACGGAACAAATGAACAACATTTCTTGTTGGGATGTGCCCAAAACAAAGAATGTCATGATTGTCAGGATGCCTCCCCACATTGGCATGTTGAACCTACGGTACCCAATGATATATTTGGGGATCATTGTAGCACTATATCTGCATCATAATGCCTCCGACAGGTCATACACACTAATCGTATTCTATTGTACCCCATAGTATTGCAATTTGATAGTTCTAATTTAGTTCTATCTAATACTATCTGACCAATACTATTGGTCTACCAGTGATAGTATCCAACAGTAAATTATGATAGTGTGAACTTGATGGTATTGCCAATAGATACAAATTCACACTGTGATCATGTCATAATCATTGAATAGAAGGACCACCCATCAATTTTATATACGATATGCGTCACAATGAGAAATTCCAAAGTAATCTTCATACTGCGTACTGCTTCTCCCACCAATTGGATACATTGCCATGGATATACATACATATATATCTCCAGTATTATTGCTATAGTTGAACCAACCAGAATACAACCACTTGCTTAGGAATAGCATCATTGGCCCATTAATGTGCATGCCATTCATCCGAAATTGTTACGCGTGAGTCTGCTTTAAACTTGGAGGAGTTTCCATTGATGCATCACTTGTGAACCAAGTGTTCGCCATGAAGAAAACAGATTTATTGACTTATTGATTGTCAAATTGCCTGCTGTAACAACCATTGAACCCACAATCGATGCACCGCCATTATTGACCGCTGTTGAACAACCCTGGTGCTTTAGAAATGTAGGTGGTGAACCATCCGGTATATAAACGGCCCGCTGGAAGCTAAAGAAATCCCAACACATTGAGGTAATTCCACGGGTAATAAACCAAGTGATGGTTAAACCTATGGATGGCAAGTTGTGAGTTGTTAAACCTGCGGATACTGTAATAAGGAATGACTTATTAAACTTAGGACGGTTAAACCCAGCTTCTGCATGCAGTTGCAGGGCACTTCTCGGCTGCTAGGTCCAAGCCGTCGCGGCTCCGCAACACGCGCAGCTGGGTTAAACGGGGCCACGCAAAGGATGGGTTGGTGAATGGGTTCATGTTTGGTTGGTTATGGCAATGGTTCAAGCCATAGATGGGTTATTAATTACAATGAATGCTCAATCTTTGGTGGTGAATACATGGTGGTTCAAGCAACAGACCCCTAACTGTTTTTAGGCTGGAAAGCGATTTATGGATCTCCTCCATTGATTGCGCCTCTGAAGCGAGGCAATGCTGTTCGCTGGCACAGTAGAAGGGGACCAGCTCAGAATCTGTCCGACTCCGTGGTGAGCATAACTGGGGAAACCAGCTGTAGATATGGCTGTGGATCACTATTAACCATCGATGGGTAGGGTGCGTGAAAACCCCAACAAAGCTTAATTGGGTTTTTTATGGGATGTGAACTGCCAGGGCTGTCTTGACCCACAGCCATATAGGGCATGGTGGTTTAATCATGGGTCAATCTTGGTTGACAATGGGTTAATGATGGTTGTCAATGATGGGTCAAAAATGCAATAGTTAATGAAATCATTGTTGCCGGTGGTGGTGAAAAATTGATGATGGGTTAAGGAAGGTGCTTGACGATTAAGAAACCATAGCGATGGTTTATAATAGGTTAATCATTGCCGATCGTGGTAAGTTGCTGATGGTGAATCATGGGGTAGCAATGGATGCACAGGCACAATCATAAACTGGGTGTCGCCCAATTCAGCACCAAGTCTTTGCTTTGAAAGAATGATTGGCATATAATTTGTGATGCTGATTTATAGGAAAAATAGTTTATCCACAACAAAAAGGCACATCTCTATCATTTGTGGTTGTATTTTGATGACCCGCCTTTTTGTTGGTTACACTTCCGAATGGCAGGTTTAATTAAGAGAGGGGCTTGTTGTGAGCGGTGAAAATTTCACAATTCAGATATAATTTTAAGGTTTTATATTACATACAATGGTAGCAATGGGTTATGGCAATAATAGTTTATAAAGCCTCTGAGCTTCCTGAATATATGGAATCTATGGGTTCTTGTGCAGCATCTGAACTTGTATTATAGTATAACTACCCTGTATGTGCATAGTTTTTATTGGGTTGCTTGTACTATGAATAGTTTGGTGATTTTTTCAAGCAAGCTAGGGTAAGAGTATTGTTATGTACTAGCGAGCATTTACTAGGTAGTACCATGTACATTGTTTGTAGTATTGCCTTGTAAAAGGATGAAATTGTTTCAATAAATTGGGATAGTTATACTAGTTTCTTTTTTGCTGAGGGTAGAGCTACTATTGAAAATATAATTTCTTTACACTGAGTTCTAATCCTTTGGTCTGGCATTATCCATTCAGATTGGCTTTATTGGGGTAATAGCCTTTTATTACCACATGCATGATACTAAAACAGATGGTGGCTCAATAATCTAGGTGTCATTTTTTATCCTTTAGTTTTAACCCCCTACAGGCTTATTTACACAGGTTGTAATGATTATATCAATCTTGATCATAGATAAATAAAGAATTTGATTAATTCCCTAGTAACCACAATTCCAATATTTAATAATACTAAATGACCATA
>VSDK01022705.1:18414-31592 GCA_009767595.1 Symbiodinium kawagutii
GATGTGTGGTTATTTTTTCCCATGGCATCATATATTCCATGTGTTACTTTGCATTACCATGTTGCTACCCAAACATGATCCAGGTAACAAAACGATATTAGGATCAGGATTCATCAGGCAGCACCAAATTAGAGGCAGAAGATCAGAAAACAACCAGTGCTGAGAGCCAGCCTTGTAATGAAGGAAGAAATTTCAGATTAATCTAGACTAGATTAATCTGGGAAGAAAAAATCTTATATTTAATTTGATGAATGGAGTAGTTGCCAAATCTTTGGCTTTGTTTGTTTTTCAAGGATCGGGACTCCCCAGGCTTGGCAGGAACACCCCGAGGGCCAGGAACCAAAAAAACCAAAAAAACCAAAAAAACAAAAAAAACCAAAAAAAACAAAAAAACCAATATTCTGCAAACTAGTTCGGAAATGATTGTTTTTTTTGTTTTTTTTGTTTTTTTTGGTTTTTTTGTTTTTTGTGGTTTTTTTGGTTTTTTTGTTTTTTTTGGTTTTTGGGGCTCCAGATTAATCTAGATTAATCTAGATTAATTTGGATTAATCTAGATTAACCTGGATTAATCTGAATGCTTTCAGGTGTTTGTGAGATTTTAGAAAGTAACTGACAAGCATTGTGCTGAGACAAACATTGCATGTATGCAGAAACTCCTGTAATGAGTGTAAATCCCATCAACTTAGTGTATATCTTCCCCAAAATTTCCCCAAAAACTTGTAAAACTCACCGCTCACAACAAGCCTTTCTGTTAATTAATTGCACATGTCTACTTCTGAGGTGGCTGGAGATTACCCCAGCAAATCCACACCTATCAAGCAACTGTTATAGCTGTGGGGCAAACATTTGTACCATCGTATCACTTTTTTGGATGCTGGCTTGAGCTGTACTGTTGGCATATGGTAGATAGATCGATAGATCCAACTGATATTTATTCCATGCCAATTCACCAGTGTAATTCCCACGGTCGTCCAGATTTCTGGGTCACGTGCAGTGGATGGACTGCGCATGGCTACGCCATGCTCAGGAAGCTGCGCAATCTTGGATTCGACTCTGGAGGAGCAGATCGTCGGTGAACATGGGCAGCCAAGGGGCATGGTTGCTGGATGTTGGTGACTTGGTAGGAACCCCAGATGACTATGGCTCATGCACAACGGTTAAGCCATAGCCACGTATTAATGGTCGTATGATCGTTAGATCAGTGGCTATCCATTGATAACCCATCAATGTTAAGCCATGTTAAGCCATAGATAATCCATCATACAATCCATTGATGTTAAGCCATAGCCTACAACATTCCATGTGATACTCGATCTCCCATGGACGGTTCACCATGGCCGTGGTGCCAGGAGCCCTTGACGTATTACAAGTCCTTGGAGCCTGTGAAGCCTCATTGGCCCCACACATGGCGGAGGTGCGCTCACGGTCTAGTAGTGGTTGGTCACTTTTTTATGGTTAATAGTAGCTAATAGTGGTTAATAAGGGCTAACAATGGTGAACCTTGGTTGGTCACTTTTTCCAAGGTTCATAGTGGCTGATAATGGTTCATAAGGGCTAACAATGGTGAACCTTGCAGGGGTCTAGTAGTGGTTTCGGGCTCCCACCTTCAAATGGTTAACTAGCTGGGTTAATGGTTTATGATAGGGGATAATGAGCAGCAAGAATAGGGGATATACCAGCTACATATGGCTATGGGGTCAATTTTGACCAACCAATCATGGAAGATAATCGCTAAGAATCATAGGGAAGCAATGGTTAACGCTGGGGAACCTGGGGTACAGGGTTTTGCCCACAGCCAAATGACGGGGAGAGTCGATAGCATCAGAAGTAAATCAGCATTCTTCATCAAATATTTGTTCGTTGACAGATTCCCTAGCCTGCGATTCCACCACCATTAAAACACTGGTGGATCCCTTTTGGTCCTTCAAATCCCTTAGTTCACCAATGGTTGTTCCGATCAAAACCATTGAAACAATGGCACCGTTGGAATCCCAGGGCTAGTATGTAGCATATCAATGGCCGGCATGGCTTGCTGAAGGAGACACACCCCCCCGTGGCTTCGACTCACCATCTCGGTGGCTGTGCCTCTGTACCCCTGGCTGTTCGCGCACTCATCCAGCTGTGGGGATGTGATGATCCATCTTTGGTATTGATCCATATCCGCATGCTGTGAATGACGATATGGATGACTATGGATGACTATGGATGGCTATGGATGACTATATGGATGACTATATGGATGACTATACGGATGATAGTAATGATCTGAACATTTGATAATTTGATAATTTCAGAATTTGATAAGTTCATTGTTGTCCCCTATTCCGTGGATATATCCACTCTTCAACTACAATCATTGGATGACTAACCACTAACCATGGATGATGACTCATGCCCTCGCCAGGCTTCACCTCAACGAAGGAATCAGAGTCAGAGACATGGCGGGGCTGGCGGCGTGGGTTGGATGATCTACGGGCATCCGTTACTGCCTGGTGCTTGGGAGCCACGGCTGGAGCCGTTCGGGGTATCCCGTTCTGGCACTTCAAAGGGGGGAGCTAAGTGTAACATCTGAAAAATCATTTGTTTGGGCTCGCTGGTTTCGGCCGATTGAGCTTACCTAATGATCGAATTGACTTGCGCATATTCTTTGGATGGGACAAGGTTGCCCACCAAGCAGCAGAACCAGACCATACCAAGTTGGGACACCTGGCTGCCCATCAAGTGACATTCAAAGGACAGTAGGCAGTGTATTGATCCGTGCATGTCTAAGGAATTGATGTACATCAGAAAAATGGCAGATCTGCCAGATGATGAGGATCTGCCAGGTGATGAGGATCATGTTCATTACCAATCTACCAGAAATTTAGCTCTAAATCGCTGGTGATTTACCATAAAACATAGGTGAGCTTGACAGGTTTCTGCCCAAGAACTGACAGATTCTTGCCCCGGAAGTCACAGGGCCCTCCCCAAGAATGTTGTTGGTTCGTTGGATGGCCGCATGGCCGGATGGCCTGGTCCGCCGCCAGGGTACCGTGGTGGTTCCCTCGCGGGATCAACTGGAAAAGACCAAGAAGGGCATGTTGAGGTGCTGGGGGCACTGCTGCGGGCACTGCTGCGGGCACTGGATGTCGGAGATTGGACCATTCAGAGATACCACCGAGGCTAGCACTGAGAAGGGACATCGATGATGGACTCAATTTTTTTTGGATGGCTTGTCACTTATCATCTAGTGGGTGGTTGAGCTGATTGACATGCTTTTGGGTGGGGTATAATCAACTCATAACCACCTGCTGATATGATTCTAATGTGAATCTTCTCATTTTTGCCAGGGGATAACAAATGGGCTTTAAATCTTGGAAAGGAGTCATCAGTGTTTGGGATGTACTTCCTGTCGTTAGTGACCCGAAACTCTTCGGCGCTAAACAGGCTAAACATTACCCTTTGGGAAACTCATTTGGAACTTAAAGATTATCATTTGGAATAGATAAACCAACAACCATCTATAAATGGTGGCTTTTCCACATCCGGATCAACTGATAATACAAAACCAACCAACCAACGAAGAAGCTGTCATCTTTCAGGTTTTTCAAAGCTGCTACTATCAATATCTTATGGATCAAAATCACATATCACCTGAACAAAAACTGAGAAGTTGTGAAGATCCAAAGAGCTTGGCAAAGACACCAGAACAACAGCATATGCAGTTATTGCAGGAGCAGCAATCAGGATAACACCAGGCAGAACAGCCAGCATAGCGAGGCGCACCGAAATGCTCTGCTCTTGTTCCATGCTTTCATAGGTTGCCAAGCTACACAACCAAAGACTTGGTAGACCCGCAATCACCCACCAATCTTGTCGAAGCACTAGTTAATTTTTCCGTGGATCTCCATGGTGCTGCGTGATTTCATGTTGCTGGCAGTGTCGAACGTGGAGCCGTTTCTGCTTTAGACGGGTGAGCCCATACAAGGAACCAAGAGATACTACTACCAGGGACTACACATTGCATACATATGATTACGCATTCATATATAGAGGACTATGAAGGACATAGCAACAGATATACATATGTCATATGTCAATATCCATAACATCTCTATATATACATATAGACACATACTTACCATCTACAGTTATATACCTGTCACACATACCAATCACAGAGACCTATCACGCATAGATGCATCGGTGCTGCATCCCATCCCACCACCGCCAGGTCGTCCAGCGGCACGGTGACCTATTCCAGCACCCATGCGACCAAGGTGTGGGGCCCCGGTGAACGGTTAGACCCCCAGGGTCCAAGGGGTTAGGACCAGGCCTTAGGGCATGGCCCATGGCGGTCTCATGGGGTTCGCAAGTGGCATGGTGATAGAGCTTTGAGTGGCAAGTTCTTGGATACGTAGGGCGATATGGACAGAAAGATGTACGAATATGGATTGTTTCTGTGGTGGAAAGTGGCAATCCAGCGCTGTGAGGCAGAGGATCCCATGAGGAGAACCTATCATGGGCAAGCATGGAAGAAAAGCCGGGCGCCGGGAATGAGTAGCAGAAGTAATTCCGGTCCAGGGGTTGAATATGCAAACCATGATGTTTGTTACTTCTAGTGTTTCGGTTCCAAGTATATCCATTCTGAAGCATATTCCCACTATTCAATGTTAAAACATATTGAAATTAAAACCATTTACCGGTCCAATTTCCCGGAGAATATTCCCCATGTTCAATATTAAAAACACATTACAGTAAGTGTTAGTCCTGGAGATAGGATATCCACCACATACTGGTTTCTCAAAATAGGGGTACCCCCAAATCATCCCACATTAGGAATTTATAGTAGTAAGCCAACTATAACATTGGGGGTTCCTTATGGCTTGAGAGATCCTGATGTTCAATATTCAAAAAAACTATTGAGTATTATTCCTGGAGATAGGATATCCACCATATAGTGGTTGTTTGACCATCATTGTTGGTAATTATCCCCTAGTATCGAGCATCATAAACCATGAAATCCTCATATTAAGAAACCTCGGATTCTACAACATAGCATCCATCAATAAAAAATCCCCATATTCAGGATTAGACAACCATTGATTAGTGGTAGTATTATTAACCACAATGACCGTAACCATTATGAACCATTGTTAACCCTGAAATCGTCAGACTTTGAGAAACCATTGCTAATGATTATCATCCCATATCATTTACCATTGTAAAACGTAATCAACCATAATTGACCTAAGCATGATCATATTAATCATGATCCAGTTTTTCATCTTCAGCGTCTCATGAGTGTCGCAGGTGGAGCTGGATGTCCAGGTGCTGGTGCAGATCTGCGGAGATGGAGTGCCAGGCGTGGTCGCTGCTTGGTGAGGAGAGATTGGTGGTGCCGCGGTTGAAATCTCTAGAAATGGTAGGTGAACATCCCAGCAAACTGGCTGGGTCAAGGCTTGTTCCCCAACAATTTCATGGTAAAAACGAGCTGGTTAATGATAGGGGAACCAGGAGTACAGGGTGAACTGACCACTGCTGGCTTCATGGTGGGGATATAATTGACCATGTGCCAATCATTTTTGGTTATTGATCAGTAACCATTTCAGCAATATATTCTGGATAGTGCTGATTCTGTGGTCGATGGCAATATGAGTCATACGATGTGGTAATGTGGTCAATGACCATATGGTTATAAATCATATGGGTTTTAGTATTTTTCGTGGGTATATTGCAAATGATGATGCCAAGACAAGAATCTGAGACAAGTAGCATGATACCAGCAGCGGTAACCAACATCCTGATGTACAATATAACATCCGTTTCGCTCTTGTTTGCCTTCGCCGATGTCTTGGCCGATAATTAGCTGGGAATTTGGTGCTAATGACCAGCCAAGAATATCCAGTAACGAAGAGAGCAGCTGAGTAGGGATTCTGACCAGGTATGAGTCATTGGTGGGTGATTTGCCAATCACTGTATCAATATGGCCGATCATCAGCTGGTCATGAGCTGATCGGTCGAACAGTAGCTCCTCATTTGCCAATCATGAGCAGAACTATGTCATTTGCCAATCATTAGCTGGTCATTAGCTGATCATTAGCTGGTTATTAGCTGGTCATTTGTGGATCATGACTGACATGAGCAGCCAAGAATTCCTGGTGCTCTAGGCGGCGGTCATGCTTGGACCCCTCCCAGGTGGGGTCTGATGGAGGATGGGGACTGCCCGGCTTGGCAAACCTGCCTGGCAGCCAAAAACACCGGCTTTTTCATCGGCAAAACCAGGATGAATGGTGGATTTTCCACTTTACCAGGTTAGTTTGCCAGAGTGTAGTGGTATAAGGGCAATCAGTGATGAATTTACTATCAACGAATCGTGATGATTAGTATGATTTGTAGTTAATGAACTGGTAAGATGAATGTTTACCAAAGGCTATCAATCAATCACTCTTTTTTGATTATATACATGTAATGAACTCTTAGCAGTATCGTGATGCAGGTGACTAGTATAGTGATTATCATCGGTTGATTAATGGTCGATCAATCAATGGTGGATGTAGATGAGTGGGTCGAGCAGAGGTGAACAGCAGTTGCTTTGCTGCGCACCCTGTGCGCGAGGGATGACTGCAGTTGATGGGAGGACGAAGGGGTCATGAAACGACCTTACTTGAGAGACCTGACAAGCTTTCAGTTTGTTGGTATATTTCAAATTGCCTGAGGCTATCCTACTTGTTGGGCTACAAGCCGGTACGGGGATGCCCTATTGCAAGGCTTACAATCTACTGGAACATAAAGTTATTAAAACTGGGCTTTTGTTGGGTGGATGTTTGTTGAGATGCTGGGGGTACAACCGTAGCTAGTTGTTCAATGAAGAGATCACTTTTCCTGCCATCCGAAGAAGTGTGATCCACCGAAAACAATATCATTGAAAAAACAACAAGGCAACTGGTAGTTCTGCGGGTGCGGTATCCTCCGTGCGTTAGCGGTGATACGGAATTACACAGAACAGATCCATCAGTCAATGCAGGTCCATAGGCACAGTTTCGTAGTTGGTCGGAAAGCGGGATACAATTTAGCAAAACGGAGGACCAGCAGCTTACATAGCAGAATCATCTACAGGTAATTCGCCACAATGTGCGGGGAATCTTTGCACCCAAATATACCCACCGCATCCTGTGGATTCATCCTCCAATCCCAAAGGATCTATTCGTCACAAGCGTGATGTGAATTTTTATTCATCATTATTCAGAATTCATGACCGTTATTAAGCAGTCTACTATCAAATTTCTTAACCACTGTTCACATTCACCATAGTATACTGCTATAGTATGCTATGTTTTTAGTAATCACTATTCATTGATGTAATTATTAACCAGTATACTATCCAGAGCAACCACTGTTCACCATCGAATTTCTGATTCACATAGCTCTGGGATTCATCCAGGAAGCAGCTGCAGCGGCCAAAAGCTTCGAAGCTAGGCTCGCCGTGGAGTTCCAAACCCGCACGGGACGCCCTGGAGTGTGGGCTCACTACGATGCCTTCCTGGCGAAGCTTGAGCGAAGCGCTGGCGCCAGCGCGGCGGTGATTGGATGTTCGGCGCTATGAACTCGTGGCATTGGGGACTCATGGCTACTGTATTTGTTGCTGTTACTGTTCCTGCTTATGTCGCTGTTGATGGTGTTGGTGCGGTTGTCGCTGTTGCTGTTTTTCTTCTGGGTTATTGAGATTATATGAGATATGAAAAAAAAATGCTGGGTTTTCAAAGTAGTAAGTGTAAAAGGTCAGAGGGGATCCATCATCAATAAACGCTGACATCAGCATTCAACAGTGATAACACTAGTTCAATTGGTGCGTGCTTTTTGTGAGCATCTTTGTTTGTGACATGTATATCAAAGGTTGTCCATCAGGAAACGGGACACCCCCTCCAATATTGTACTGGTCAGTGTCAGACAGCAAACCTTTTTTTTCTTGGGAAGGGGGCAAACCATTTTTATTAATCATTATTTTCCCTATCATTGATGTTGACATATGTTGCTTATCCCCCATGAAAGTTGATTGATGAAATTGACCCAGCTCGCCATATACAACTGCTGCATAGCCAAAGTCATCAGGCGCTATCAGTTGATCATGATTAACTGGGAGAATCAGCGTGGCAGGCGCTTTCCAATCAGCATGGCAGGCAGTTGTTTTTATTCCTCCGAGGATTTCTGTTCTCAGCACCAGCAATGGCACCAGGATGGGGATGACTGGCTAGGTGAAGATAATCGAAGCTCCCTGACATCGTCCAATGTTGCCATCGACTCTGAGCTCCAGTGCAAGGTTCCAGTTTTGATGGCGCTCCTTCATTTTATCAACGGTACTGTTGTTATCAGGAGGGTCCTTCCCAGGTTGAAGAGGTGTTTGGTGAAGATTGGCCATGGAACCCCTGCATGCCAGATTGGAATCGACAGCTTCTTGCTGCTTTTTCCAAAGACCTTTGATGTGCCCGGTCACTCAGGGCCCTTGACCGACTACGCGGCACCAGTTGTGTTACCAAGATTGGGTTGGTCCCAAGAATTGGCCAATGGTCGGTGCTAGTCAATCAAAGATGGTGTATGCTCATGTAACTGGTTATTCGCACAGAAATTGTGGTTTTCAATCAAAAATGACGTCTTTTCTCGATTTTTGAGGTCTAGCCAGAAATACTGCACACATCATCCTGAAGGTCATTCTTACCTCTCTAACTGGCCAACCATTGCTCGTTGGCTGAACCCTATGGCCCTGTCAGCGGTGCCGAACCTCTTGAACAAATGCTGTTTTGTGGGGAACCCTGAAGCTCCATGGCTCATATGCTGTATATGATATATGTATATTTATATACACAATATATATATATATATAGATAGATAGATAAATAAATAAATATATATATACAAATCACATATAAATAAATCAATAGATAAATAATATATATATATATATTGCACTCTTACAAACATGCATGCATTTCAATATACACATGTTTATGATTGGTTGCTCTAACAACAAACCAACCAACCAGTCAGTGAAGTAACCTACTACCTCCAATCCAACATAGCAACTGATGATCCACCATTTCTGGATTGTTTGCCTATTGGGAACGGCCATTTTCCATCACTATGTTTGATTAACGGAGGCAACTGGACCAATCCACTAGTTCGATATAAGTCCACCAGCCAACTAACTGAACCAACCAGCCAGCCAGCCAGCCAGCCAGCAACCAACCACCCAGCCACCCAACCACCCAACTGAACCATTCACCCAGCGGTGAGATCCCGTGGGCCTTGAGGTTCGGGCCGCAGAGGCAATTCGTGCGCCTGATCCGGCCGCATAGTCTGACAGTCTTGGACAACGTGGAGGACCGATCCGCGCCACGTGGTAAGCATGGGCGGATGTGGCGGATTTTGCTCACGGACAATAAAGCCCATTGTTAGCAAACAATGATTGATGGGAGACTATCAACCACGATTATCTCAATCTGGTTTACCATCCCACCATTGTTTGCAGCAAATGGAAACCGCATTTTTGAAGGGCAGTTTTTGTTAATGGACAGACCATGGGAGCAGTTCAGTCACCAGAAGAGGTGTACCTCAAGGCGTCGCAGATGGAGCTACCACAACCATTGTTACACCGGAGGTCGGAGGCTTCCACATCAATGGCTAAGCATCCACAGTAGGGATGGAGATAAGAAACGCTAACAAGGTTGATTAAATGGGTTGATAACATTGGTTGATAACATGGGTTGATAACATGGGTTGACAGCATTGGTTGATGTAGTAGTGAGCATTTATTAGGAAGGGATAACATTGGTTGACATAGTAGTGAGCATTTGTTAATGTTGAAAGGTCAACATCTTGAAAACGAGTTGATCAACGATACTTTTGAGAACCTGGCTGATATCTACCATAGATCAATAACTGGTTGGCGGTTTTGAACATTCTTTGTTTTTACAAACGTAAGCATTAACAATCATTAACAACATGTTTAGCTGGTAAGCATTAGTAAATATTAGGAAATAACTGGTTGGTTGACTTGCGCATATTTTTCATGACGGAGTGGTGAGCACCACCAACCATTTATGATCATTATTAGCAATTATAATCATTATATTGTATAATCATCTTATTAGCCATACTTAACCACTCCAAACCATTAGTTAACCATGGGTGGTTCAACCACCAACCAGAAAATCTTTGCTCATCAAGTCACCTTGCTGGACTGGGATCAAGCCAGAACCGTTGCTCGGGTGTGGATGGTGGATGCGCGATTCAAAATGCAACCCGCGCGGACCCCTTGGTCCAACCACGTTTCCATGGTATGTGCCAACTACATTGTGTGAATATCCACGTATATGTATATCATGTGATGGACCCTTAGCCCTTATCAAATCCCCTTGAAACCAATGAACCCTTCTTTGGATTGTTCTTCATTATTCAGCATTGTCAGCCTTTACCAAACATTCTTAAGCGTTATTAACCATTAACAAATCATTAAACAACCATTAATTAAGCATTATGCATCATTTGTTGTCAATCACTAACCAAGCATGAATCAACCATCATCAACCATCACGAAACCATTGATGAACCCTGACCCACCATCGTTAACCATCATGAAGCATCATTAAACCATTAAGGAGCCTTTATCAGCCATCAGCCATCATCAACCGTCACTAACCATCACTAACCATCATTAACAACCAATAACCGTCATTGACCATCATTAACCATCACTAACCATCACTAACCATCATTAACCCTTCATCACTATCTATCATTACTTCTGACCCCTTCCCATTGTGAACTCAGCCTTCCGCTCCATGGCTACGGGAAGGATGCCATGGTGCGCCTGGCCATGTGCCGACAGGCGCGGCTGAACGCTGAGTGCCGACGTCCAGGGTGCTGCGCCCTGCGCGAGTGGGTTGGTATCATCAAGCAGCGAGTGATGAACGGATGCTTGTAATTTATACTGATTGGTCTTGATTGGTATTACGTACTGATGATTAGATAATTTATACTGATGATACTGGTTGGTATTAGTTTATACCGATGCTTATATAATTGATTGGTATTGATTATAGATTATTAGTGATGAACTGATTGTGGTTCACGGATTATGGTGGTTACAGGATTGATACGATGTTGAACTGATGCTTCTAATGGTTGATGATTATATAATCGATTGGTATTGATTATAGATTATTTTGTGATCAAATGGCATTATCAACCTGCCCAACCGCTATTCACTGATTATAGTGGTGATAGGATTGATAGGATGTTAACTAATTATGGCTGATTGATTGTTGAAAGCGTTAATTGATTGTGAACTAGCATTGATGACAACTGAGTGACTGAAATAGTTAATGATTATTTGGTTGGTGGTTTCAAACATGTCTTATTTTCCACAGTATTCCCGTTGGTTGGTTGGTTGACTCATATTTTTCATAGGGGTTGAAACCACCAACCAGTTATTGACTATTGATCATGGTTCATGAGTTGACAATCAACAGTAACTCAACCAGATTGGCTGTAGATGATCACCATCCATAGCCAGTGTCGATCATTAATAATCATACATAACCACCAGTTGCCAGCAACATTATTTTCCATAGATATCCAGTACCAGTATCAACCATTAGTACTAGTAGTCATTATTCGCAACATCCTTACCAATGTTCACCATCATTCATCATAATTGCTGATGATGAACCATCATCACATAATCGGCCATCAGGCATCAATTACCTGCCATGAATCATGATCAGCCATCAATTAACCAGTCACTTAACACCGCTTGCAACTTGGAAAGTGGAGTGGTTAATGGGCTGATGGCCACCTTCATTTGTGGATGCGGCATTTAATTAATTCTCAGATGGACGATCATGATCATGATGATACATAGCGCGCATTCAGAAAATGACGATAAAGGTGTGTGTTTGTAGCGTGACCAACGTACAGCATCAACGAGAGGTAGCATTGATCCATGTCAAATGAGATGGGTCAATAGCAGTAAAACAAATTGTGTCGAACAACCAGAAGCCAAAATGAAATAGATAGTCCAAAGACTGTACCGGTGAAACACATCAGCAGCAACAACAGTACCAAGACTTGAGAGTGTTCTGTTCACCACAGGATGCATCCGAAGAACGAAACACATCATGGGCACCGAGCTGTTGCAAAAGTCCTCCATGGGTGACAGTTTGGTATCTCCAGATCACTGATCCACATCAACCAAAGGAAGCCACTCCCAAGTCGAAAGGATGGCCGGATCCATTACAACATTGCTGACAAGTTCTATCTGGATCCAAACGACAAGGTGGGGGGTGGGCTCTGGACTCAGGTGTCTCACACCAACAAACTGCAGAAATTTCCTCCCAAAAGCTAGTGACAGGACATGTCCACCGGCTTGAGCTTTGCTGATTTTGACGGTTATGTATATATATATATATATATTAATTTTTTGTAATTTTCATAGTCAAAGGAGTTAATATCACCATGGGTTAGACCCTGGAAGTAAACGAATTGACTCAGGATCAGTTCCCGTTTGCCGGTTCCTTGTTGGGCTTCGTGTTGGGCTTCCATGGCTCCCAGACGCTGTTCCCCGTGCTCTTGGTAGCTTACTTGGGAGTGAAGCTCATGTGCTTGAAGATCCATATCATGCTGGTGACAGTTGGTGAATCACTAAGGAAAGTTCGCCACTGAAAGCAAGCCATCAGCCAAAATCAACCAAGCTGTACATGGGAATGGGTTTCAACCATCATTGGCATGGAATGGTGTGGAATGGAGAGAAAGATAAAGAAATAGATAGATGAATAGATAGATAATCGAATAGAAAGATAAATCAAGATATATATAGATATATATATATATATGTATGTAATGTAATGTAATGTAATGTAATGTAATGTCATGTCATGTCATGTCATGTCATGTCATGTCATGTCATGTCATTTAATGTCATGTAATGTCATGTAATGTAATGTCATGTCATGTGATGTCATGTCATGTCATGTAATGTAATGTAATGTAATGTCATGTGATGTCATGTGATGTCATGTAATGTCATGTAATGTCATGTAATGTAATGTCATGTCATGTGATGTCATGTCATGTAATGTAATGTAATGTCATCTCATGTGATGTATGTATGTATGTATGTATGTATGTATGTATGTATGTAT
>VSDK01022726.1:7587-71206 GCA_009767595.1 Symbiodinium kawagutii
ATGGTGATTGTGATGGTGATGATGGTGATGGTGATGGTGATGGTGATGGTGATGGCGACGGTGATGGTGATGGTGATGGCGATGGTGATGGCGATGATGGTGATGGTGATGGTGATGATGATGGTGATAGCGATGGTGATGGCGATAAGGATGGGGATGATGATGGTGATGATGATGGTGCTGCTGCTGATGATCATCAGCATCATGATCATCAGCATCACGATCATCATGATCATCAGATCATCATCGCCACCACCATCAACATCATCATCATCATCATCATCATCATCATCATCATCATCATCATCATCATCATCGTCATCGTCGTCATCGTCATCGTCATCATCATCATCATCATCATCATCATCATCATCATCATCATCACCATCACATCCATGCACAGCATTTTGCCTTCCACATTTCCATACTTTGCGGTGTGGCTTTGTGTTGAAACGTCAGGAGTTCTACGAGATGTGCAAGTCCAAGCTGAACCCTGGTGGTATTTTGGTCACCCAGGCTGGGCTACGGCGCTGTGCCAACTGTTCGTGACTTGGAGGTCAGCATGGCTCGTAACATGCAGCCGTGGTTTCGTTGGGCTCGGCTGCCGACAGGTGCAACGAACCATGGAGAATCCAGGGAACCATCCTCAGCTGCACATCCAAGTGGTGCTTGGTCTATCCAGCGAATGGTTGACGATATGGCTGTGCGTCAAAACCCTTAGTCCCCCCTGGTTCCCCTATCATTGACCAGGCTGTTTTCCATATGGAATTGTTGGGTATCACCCAGGAAATTGGTTGGTGAACTGCGGCTGACCCAGCTCGCCATATGACGACATGACTGTGGCATTCTCGCTTCGCAGGCCAGTGGTGCCGGAGTCAAGATGTACAAGGACTGATCAGCCAGAGCTCAGCTGAAGCTTGTGGGAAACTCCCGGAAAATCAGCAGTTTTAATAGTTTTGATAGGTAAACCATGGTCAACCAGCTATTTCTATGATGGATTTTCTAGGCATCCAGGGGTAAACCGGTTATTTCTATGATGGATTTTCTAGGCAACCAGGTTCATTGACCGGAGGGTAAAGTTATGCTAAACCAACCCATGGTGTTTTCTTTGGGCTTGGCATGAGCTTTGAATAAATTGTTTTTTTGGAGGCTTTAGGGAACCGCTCCCGCTTGTGGTGCTTTGTGGCCTGTTGAAACACAGCAAATAGATGAAGAAATGCGACAGATGTTGGTGATTTGAGGCCACCTTGGAGCTGATTGTTGGGATGCCACCATCTCTTAACCCTCCTAAGCTTGGTTGCTGGTGGTTTTATCATTTGAGTGTTGATATCCCTGGGTCGTGTCACCAGCCAGCACTCACGAACAGTACAGTCATTCCGACGAAATTCGAGAAATTGCGAAACGCCATGCACGACCAAATGGCGCTTTCGCAAAATGAGGGCAACCCAAAATCCTTCATATTGACCATCCAAAGTAATAAACCATCCAGAACTTTTGGGGTGCCCACATTTTAAGACACAACCAAATAAGTGTTCGTTGATGTTGATTGGACACTTGGGCTTGTTAGTTGTTGGTTGAATAAATGGACTCATCCGTCCAGCGTATCCCCAACCTTGGCTGGAAGGCTGTGCTGTCGCCAGTGCTGAACACCTTGAAGCAGGCCAGGTAGCGGTGGATCTGGTGGATTGTTGAATCGTGGTTTCTTGTGGTTGATACACTTGATCAACAATGGTTGATGATTATGGGGGATCGTCCGCAATATCAATCATAGTGAGCTAGACCGTAGTTTGTTGTCCGAACCTTGCGCATATTCACCCGGGCTGTCGGGGCTCAATTGCAACAGCAACCAGCACAAGAGCAAAAACTGAGTGGTGGTTTCAGGTGTTTCTTTTTTACTTGTTGCATTATTTGGGATGGTTGGTTGACTGACTATAATATTTTTGTTGCGATGATGAAACTAACCAGCAACTAGAACACAAAGGTACGGTTCAACAACAGAAATGCAGGTGCGACTAAACCAACCTCGAAATAAAATTGTGACGATCAAACATGGGGAGATTTCACGGCTTGGTCATGCGAAGTGTGGAGATCATGACTCGGGACATTTGCCAAAACGATGTTGGAGGTTTGACATGTCTATAAGGTTGAGTAATGGTCAATCACTGACCACTACTAAGCATTGGTTATCCTACTATAAATTATTACCAAGCATTCACTATCATCATAGTTGATGACCATCCTGCCAACCACGTTGTCAACTTAGCTTGGCTGTTGAGAATTTAGGAGTTGCCCAATGATTGGGTATTGATGGCTGTGAAGTTCTCGACTACCAATCTTGTGGAAGGCAAGCCGTTGCACCCAAGAAGCATGAGTCATTACAAGGGAGAATCTCCCAAATCATGCAAAATGAATGCACATTACAACCCTGCAATTCTTTGGATTCAAATGAGTTTTTGCATGTTTTTGCCTTTCATGTCCTTTATATTGTGGGATGGTGGATTTGGAGGGTCCAACGGCAGCTGAGGTTTTCCCAGTAGCCCGGGCCTACAAGGAAGCCATCTACTCCTTCGCCGATGAGTCACTGGACTGAGCGTGGCAGTGGAGCCACTGGAGATCTATCTCCTATGGGATGTTGAGTGGTACCGAGGACAACATCAATGATGTCATCGTGAAATGAAGCAATCCAGCTGGGGTGAGCTGTGACCAGCCATCACGGATAGGTCAGATGTTCTTAAATCAAAAAAAAACATGGACCTTTCGATGGGCAGCAAGACACCTGGTCTTTCCGGGGCTTTGGGGCCTCCACCGGTAGTGACATGGCGCCACGACGTCAGCACACCCACGTCAGCCATGACCACCGTAGCTCCTGGCGCCATCATCGGCTGAGCCAGGTGGGGCTTCGTGATTGGCCACAGCGACCCCAGCACTGCCTCCGTGTCCTCGGAGGAGGTGAGCTGATGGGTGACAAGGGGTGAAGTCATGGATGGCTGATGGGTTTATTGGATGGATGGCTCATAATGACCAACCATTTGATAATAATGGTTAATAGCTGATGATTGGTGATGGTGCAAGGTGGTTCGTTGAAAATCATTTTACTAGTGATTGATGATAGTTGATGATCATGGTTCTGATAATCATGGTTAATTAGTATATAATGATTAATGATATGATAATATGAGAGTGGTTTTTGTTGGATGGCTTATAATGACCAATGATATGATAATAATGGTTAATATGATATGATAAGCATGGCTGATATGATATGATCTATAATGGTTGATATGGTGGTTTCTGAAGATTGGGAACCCCAAAGTTAACGAGGGTGGTTGATGATAGTTGATGATTGGTGATGGTTCGTGATGGGTGGTTGATTGTATGGTGGTTTCTCAGAATTGGGAACCCCAAGGTTATGGATGGTTTATTACTAATTATAGATAGTCAATATACAGGATGATTTCGGGCTACTCCTAAGACTTGAGAAACGGCCGTATGGGTCATGGTGGATGATAGCTGATGATTGGTGATGGTTCAAGGTGGTTAGCGGAAAAAAAAATACTAGTGATGGATGATGGTTGATGGTGATGGCTGATGATGTTTGATTGCTTGTGGTTCATATTCGTTGATAGTTGTTGCACTTCATCATTGGTTGTTGGTGATCACATGGCACCAATCATCCAAGAAATCCAGGGGTTTGGTGGTTCCTTGCTAATCGCTGTTGACCATTGTCAAGTATCAAGCACCACTATCAACCACTACTAACCACTAACGATCACTATCATCCATCTAATTGCTGCTTGATCTTCGCCATGAATGGATAATCAACCACTATTAACCACTAATCAACCACTACAACCAATGATCACCACCAACCACCATGATTAACCACATTTAACCACCATTTCACCATTTATCCCTACCAACCACCATGATCAACCACCATTTCAGCCAGCTTGATCTTCGCTGGCAGATCGACCGCCGCATCGCTACACGAATCACGGGCTCGCTGCAGTTCCTGGACGGGGAGAGCTATACAGGCACTGCGATGAAGAGATGACCATCTCAGTGGCGATCCAAAGGTCACGACGTGGGGTTGGACACGAGCGCATCTAATCACCATAGACCATATAGTGGTTGTTTGTGGTTTCATACCGAGATCTATGGACAATATTCATTAAGCATGGGGGACAACCAACAAGTGCTGGTTGATGTTTTAAGATCATTGTGAATCATGAGCTGATGATCAACCAGCAGTCATGGGGGCTAGCAAAGTGACAGCAGGAAACGGATGTCAGAGAACATTTGTTGTTGTTTCTCTGCATTGTTTAAGCGCTGCGAACCCATTTGTTTGGAAATCATGGATTTTTGTTGTTTGATGGGTTGAGAACCCACCAGAACCAACCCACCATCTTTGATTTTTGTTGAGGGCTCCGAACCCACAACCGGTCACCACTCCAACAGTTGCAACCACCGAGAACCCCTAATTCACAGGTGCTGGGAAGGCTCGCTGGGAATGGTATCCCCTGAGGCATCGATGCCCTTGACGAAGCATCATCAACCATCATGGACGATTATCATCCGTCATGAAACATCATGAGCCATCATTTGCCATCATGAACCCTTCAAGTTCCCCAATTCATTCCTGGTGAATTGATTTATCAACCATTATCATTGGTTAATCACCATTAATATTGAACTTTTAGGTAACACGGTCCCCCGCAAGCCCTCTAGTTGTACCATTCGATGCAGCTTTTTGCCCTGTTGTCAGGTATTTATTGCCTCTCCAAGCAGATGAGATCAGATTTGGCAGCAGCCTATCTCAAAACAGCACCAGTTTGATTGTCCATTATATGCATCATATATCATTTTCTGTATATATTTATTAATATATACATAAGTGGTGCTTATTTTAAATACTTGTCGGTGATGTTGGAGGCAACTGCAGGCAAGCATTTGATACATACCATAATTAGTCGGGTTACTGTAGCATTGACCTGACAGTACCTGAAGTTCAGGAAGCGCAGAGATGTTGTGGAGCTGGTCAACGATCAGATAGAATCTCACACATTGGACTCAGTAGATGGCAGATGGTTGTTTCTGAAAGTAGGGGTACTCCAACCATCCCATGTTTATATACAATCATTTATCGTAATAAACCAACCGGTATAGTTGATATATCATATCCACTAATATTTCTACAACCCCCCGGTGATTAACCAGCATTAGCCACTATAAACCAAGCATAGCTTTGGGGGTCCCGAGAAATACCTCGATGCGCAGCACTCAAGGTGGAGAAGAGGATTTTGTCCAAAGACAATCCCGCGGTTTTCCTGAAGCACATGGAGGTCGCTCTTTCACACCAAGACACATCAACAGGTGTTTCAGTCATGTTCCATAATACTTATTGCTTTGTAATGGCTTGTGATCATGGTCAAAATCTGATTACTTCATTACTAACATCACAACAATTCTGTTCTGTGTTTAAAGCTGTTTCAATTGCATTGCTGATTACCTGTTTGAAGTCTATTCGAACGCGCTTGGTGCAAGTGTTTCCAGATATGTTTTGTTCCATCCAAAAAAGATCGGTCGTTGGCCCTTTTCTGTTGGATTCATGAAACTGTGAGCGGTGCAGGGCGTCAGCCAGTACACCAAGGACACAGCCGGGACCTGTGTGTTTGGAAATCTCAATTTTCAAGCTCTTCGAGGCAAAACCTCTGATAAAAATCATGAAAAATCCAAGGTTTTGGTGACTTTTGGGGCTGAAGGATGTCTATCCAACACAGGATTAACACATCAACCTATGATATAAATCCAAAATCCAAGTGTCTATCCAAGCTGATGTGTTGGGGCTTGACCATTTGACTTTTGCTTCGCCAGTCTTTCCAAACAAGGCATAGGCATTGGAGTCAGTCCGTTTCTTCATGGAAGGCTGGCAAAGCAACACGGAAACTCATGCAGCGGTGTTGAGAACGCTTTTCATCAACAGAACAACCAAAACCTCACCTGGAAGAGTATGGTTATGGGTCAATATTAAACAACCAATAATGGTGGATGATAACCAACAATAATAGGGAAAACAATGGTGAATGATAGGGGAACCAGGGGTGCAGGGTTTTGACCCACAGCCGTATCAACAACAGGCATCACTTGACCTTAAAATGTCGAACCACCTGATGTTCCTACTTTTTCCTAGGACTCTCAGGGGTAGCTGCTGCATGTCCTCCACAAAGCTTGACCAACAGGTGAAGGGGTGCAACATGAAAAGATCTGGAGCATCCCCCATGGCAAGCTGCTCATTCGCAAAGGCGAACCCACCAATCACATGAGTACAGGGGGAAATTCTTGCTGACTATGACGTGTGTTGCATGCTGAATCAAACTAGCCTCCAGTTGCCACCGGGTATTTCCCAAACCAGTGGATATGTTGGTCACCCCTGGAATTTGGCAATTGCAATGACAATCTGGTGATTCCCGGCTGATCAAGGGTGATGGAAATGCGCAGGTAACTAGATAGCGGTGGTTGGGCGATTTACCACATGAATGAGCATGTGGGTGTTTCTCAAACTAGGGGACCCCCCAAATCATCCAATATTAGTCATTTATAGCAATAAACCAAGCAGTTTTGGGGGTTCCCTATTTTAAGAAACATCCATGTGATGAACCATGATGAACCCTGATGACCCACTTACTGTAGAAGGCATCAGTGTCAACCCTCGGTCTCATCATGGACACCCCCTGGACCAACAGTTGAAGTCCTCCCTACAGGACTCAGATGCCACCGAATCGACGGACCCCAAACGCGGTTACTGAGCACCCAGCAACCAGCTGTTTGTGCAACCATCCAATGAAACAGCAGCTGCTCATCATGGCAGTAGCTAAGCGATTCATCATGGTTGCCACGTGCTTGTGGTTTGATCACGGATACATACTTATATATATATATATATGTATATATATATGTATATACATCGTTATTTATTTATTTATTCATTTGTTTATTTGTTTACTTATACTTATATGATTATATGTACATGTGTATACATGTATATACTTGTTGACAGCACATATTTGCAGATATATTTAGATATGTATGTAGAAATGTACATGTATAGATCTTCACTGGATTACCACTCTCCACATTCTTCAGAGAGTCATTCTGAGATTTTGATGGAGAGATCACTGATCAGAGGCTTGACAGCCCAAAGAACTGGAGTGCCAAGCTACAGCAAGATGACCCCAGTGTGAAGGTGAGTTTTGACAGGCAGTGGACACCTAGCACCATATATTAAAAGGGCAATATTACGCATGGTCTTTGTACAGCGTGGAAATATGAACGTACGCACACATACATTATATCATATATCCATCCCTCTCTCTCTCTCTCTCGCACTATATGAGGTAGTATCCCTAGCATGGATATACATATAGAACTGCCAACACAGCAGGGGCTTTCGCTCCAGAGATGATAAAATGAACGCGCAACGTTGAGACACGGAACAGAGATGGGTTTGCAGATTTCTGACCGTTTGGGATTCACCAAAGTAGCACAACAAATTTGTACCAGCTTCGAATTTAGATGTCAACATCCACAAGCAAGAAGAGGCTTTGGATGATTCCATAACTTTTCTTACTGTAGGATTTCTTTCACCCAAAGGCTGATTTCATCTAAGGTGGTTCTCATGGCAATCACCATTGATTTCATGGATGGTCATTGCGCTGCATTTGGCCCCAGCCCCGGACCGTACTTGAGCTGCAAAGTATCCCAGCTTCACCGCACTGAATTTTCTGGAGCAGAAGTTTCAGAAGACACAGGTTCACAGTTCACGTTGAGATGTTGGATTCGTGGAACATCCCCTCAATCAAGAGGGCTACCCAATGATTCGATGGTGGTCCTTGGCCTGGTGCACCTTTTGTTGCTTGAGCTCCTGAAATTCAGCTACGGCCATGTCGGTCCGGGATGATGGCAGATTGTGAGCCCATCAGAGGAAACAAAAAGCCCAACGGAGTCAAACTCAGGGCTGGGAGTTGTTTCGAGTAGAACTTGGTTGTTATTCTTCATACTGTTTGTTTGGGGGAGTTGTGAATCTTCACTGAAAAACTGGAAAGGGAGCCAGCGGCTCTCAAGCTGGTCGGTCTATATGTATGTACTGTATATAGAATGACATGTATGTAGATATAGACAGATTCAACATACTTTTTTTCAGTGGGCTGCAGTGTGTATCTGGTATATGCCCAGGCACATTCATTCACTGATGTTGCCACAGACTTAGTTACACACTTCCCTTGTGGTCTGATCTTTTTAAGAAAATTACCCTGCTACTGCGGGAAATCACATGTTTGGCCATGTCGGCCACTTACAATATCTTATCAGCTTTACCAGACTTGTATACATCTACCATCAACCATAGTCAATCGTACAGCTATATCAGCATTCGAACAATTTGCCCAACCAAGCCGCACAGCTCCGCCAGTTCAAGCGAGACATGCTCTTGGCGCAGAGACAACAGGACCTACGTTTCTGAGCTGCGCCAACATGGTTCATCCTCAGTAGGCAGAAGCTGCACAACCCTCGCAGTTTCGGGTGATGCCTAAACCAACAGAAGGCAAATTGCAACAGACATGGGATTGGACACGCCTTTTGACGACCAGAATGAACCATTATGTGCCAACTACCAACCATTCCCACGAAGTTCTTTGGCATGCCATGTGTCCGGTCCCCAATGGTCCCCAACGGTCCCCCACCAGTAACACCATGCACCAGTCATTCATTTTTCATTGCTGGTCCACCAGGAGATGCTCGAAAAGCAGGAGGCGGATCGTGCTGCCTATTTCCAGTCGGGGCTCTCAGCAGGACCAATAGGATCCTCCAGGTAGGTCAATCTAGGCATGTCTAGGCCGTTGCGCAAGATGCTTGCAGGGAACAGAAGATTTGCAATTGTTGTTTTAAAGTCATGTAGACATATATGTACATATATATAATAAATGTATATCGACATACTATTTTTTTATACAAATATAGAAACGGGCAAAATAGGAAGAGTAGATATATTGAAGCACAACGAAACTCCGCTGCCAAACAACTTGAGGGTACTGTTCAGCATGGTGGCATGCGGAGTGAAGCATGATGTGCTATTCTTAACAGGAGTAATAAGCTAGAGAATTGCATGTTTGCAGACATGTAAACATTTGGCTGAAGTGTCTACATGTATTTTTGTCTATATATATATTGTTCATATATATATATATATATATTTTTTATATCTATATATATATATATATTTTTGCTCAAATATATATATATATATATAAAGATTGTTCAAATATATATATATATATATTTCTATATCTATATATATATATATGTGTGTGTTTCGTTACTTGTTTTTTCCATTAGAAAGTAGTCCCAGGCTCTAGCCATGGCCTAGCACATGAATGCCCGAACAGGATACACACATCTATAAAATATATAATATATGCAGTATGCATGTGTCTGTTTACAATATTGTTTGCATGTACATATGAAAATATTATAGATACATATGTGTGTGTGTGTGTCTAAGTGGAAAATCCACACATGCCCACAATATGCGGGAACTTGTATCTCAGCTGTTCACATCAGCCACAGGCAGGTCGCAACCCTCGATGCTCAGAACTGGGGAAGCTGTGTCAAGTCTCCAAAGAATCGGAAGTTCTAATCCCAGCAGCTCGATCATAAGCCTCATAACCATGCCTGGCATGTCACCAAGTGGGGATGCAACCTCTAAGTAGACCACGGTCCGCATTCCTGACCAAAAATGGATACCGAGGCAGATGAGGGACAAACAGTCCAAAATGCTGGCAGCGTCTGGGCCCCTGGAGTCCAGCAGCCAGTTTGCGACCATTGGATCCAAACAGCACCAGTGGTTCCAATACCCAGATTGGAATCATACTTGATGTGGTCGTTCAATTTTTGAATATTGACAATTATTGACGGTTGAATAGTGATGAATATGAACTGGTAATGCTCATTCAATGAATTGTTGCAGGCAGAACCAGGACGCGTCACCACTAATGGCTAGCAAAATGAAAGCAGATTGGCAACAAAATACCAGGGATTGTAGTTGATGTACCTTGTTTGTTCAGAAGTATTCCCAATGTACCGAAGTAGACCCATGTCAGTAACTGGCTAGGGTTATATACAGAGCTGCAACGATAGGGTATAATTGACTTCATGCAAAGACCCACTCAACGTTTCCTTCGGTAGTTGTTCATTTGGTTCAATGTTTAAAACGAAGTATTGTGTGGAAGATGTAGGGACATATGCGGGCATATATTCTATAGATACAGTACCGTATACACATATGCCTGGGACATCGAAGCCACCTGCACTCTCTAAGGGCTCAAACAATATCCTAAACGCTGGTACCCCTTCACCAACCCATAGTGATGATCATAGCGATACACCATTTTGAGACAAACCCAGATTATGGATACGTACCAGTGATCGAAGTAAGGATGAGCATTGTTAGTCCCTGCCTGGATACTGGCTATATTGGCACAGGATGCTAGGATGCTAGAACCAACTATTGAGGCTGTTGTTCTTCATCTATCTTCAACTCTCGATGCAGGTACGAAGCTGGGGTTGGCAACGAACTGGAAAAGAAGATGCGTGAAGATGAAGAACGCCGGGAAACCCAGACCGATCATCCTCTCACACTACAGCCGTTGCCGATGATCGGCCAAGCCCAGGTCATGAGTTCCAGGGCCCGACTAGCTCACCAAGGGTTCCTGTAAATTGCAAGGTTAAAATATCACTACTGGCAGTTATTATCCACCTCTGTTGGTTAGTTAATACTGACCCACAGCCATATGGATTTATGAGCAGTTTATGGCTAACCAACCTTTGTGTTACTGATAAAAGTCACAGAAAGAAAGGTGCCGACAGATGCAATGTTTGTAGCTCCGTTTGTGATACTGGACCTTCTTGTGCAGTCTAGAAATGGCTATATACATGCATCATAAATTGGTGGGGCACCCCGACCATTCCTTAAACATGATCATGCTGGGAAGCCTGCCTTTGTTGGTGCTGCATCATTCACATACGCTTCGGCAGGCTCCAGGTTCAAAGCATAGGTCTGTGGCAGATTGGGTCAAAGCATGGCGTCCAAACGGGGGGTTCTCAAAATAGGGACCCCAAAAGATCGTTGGTTTCTTTGTAATTAAACAATGACCAATATGGGATGATATGGGGGTACCCCTGTTTTGGGAAACTACCAAATGGAGATAGGTCAATGTTCCCAGCAACAAAAAATGGTTCGGTGAACATCCTAACAGTTCGACTTGCGTGGTCATCTCTGGGATGTTGACCAGGGGTACAGGGTTTAAACCAATAGCCAAATGTGAAAGAGCCGTGTTCTGTGCTTTGCTGTGTCGATCACTTTTGGAATGGCATGGATTCCTCAGTGCTTCTTAACTAGATCGTCAGAATCAGAACACTCAGAAGGATCAGAAGGAGTATCTTGTAATCACCAAGTACAAAGATAGCAGTGCAGCCAGCGTAGTCTGTAACTCGGTATGTGAACAACAAGCGTACCAGCTTGTTATTCTGATATTCTTGCTTTGCCTCATATATAGTATACCATCAACGGCAAGAAAGTGACAGCAAACGTGATATGAGAATCACAATAATGGAATGTCTCCATAGTTATATTCCTTTTTGTTGCATAGCCGTGGAAAATAACGACACCGAGGCAATATCTCCCAAGTTTGCCATTTCACTAAGAGAAGTCCTTTGGTGCTGATCAGCATCAGGCGCGAAGAAATATCAGGCCATTGCTGAGGAGAAGGACCTCTGGGGAGCTGTGTAGGAAAGTCATGAGCTTCGATGGCACAACTTTGTCACTTGAGAATTAACCAGCTATACCAACTACGAGCAACATGGTAAACCTTGACGCAGAAGGATTTATAAGGATACAATAGGATAACTACCAGAAAGGTTGACACTCAATGGAACCAAAGGCATTCTTCTTGGAGTTTATCCAGCTGAAAGTTAGTGGATTGGGCCTGGAAGAGCTAAACAAGACACTCACTTTGTGTCATTGGTTACTTTACTGGCTGGTTGCCAGTTTGTAGTACGCTGCAAAAGGGCACGCTTCGTAAGGTAACGTTCCACGGGTTACATGATAATTTTCAACGATAAACACCAAACAACTTGTTTTTCAAGTTGGGTTCACCCTACCTTTTGCGTGATCTAGAACCGGACTATGATCCCCAAACATTGCTACGGGACTCCTTTCCTGCAAGCTTTTGAGAATGCTCAAGACGCAGACCCCAGATGGTTCGGGTGACCAAAGTAATCATTTCTTGGGAGAATTTAGGATGCGGCCAATTGATCGATCTACCCAATGTCCTTTGTTCATGAAAAGCCATGTATTTGTCATGGCCCGCTGGGCATCGGTTAAGTCCGATGGCTTCCAAGCAAAAAATGACCCATGTAAGAACCTCGGTGTCCTGCCCAAGACCCCCTACCTTTGGGTCTTCTTGGCCAACAGCATCTCTATTGAATACTTGAGTGGAGAGACCTTGCAGGCGCAACCTTGTGACAGATTGCTGTGTGTAGTTGGAGCACGACCCCTGATGGGCCGTGTGGTTTTGTGACAATTTTACTGTTTGTTCTCATGTGCGTCATGAAGTGGATGCTATGTCAAGGATGGGGTGAGGTGGAGTGGGGTGGGGCATGTGAAGGTTCGCTTCACTTCCGTCATGAAGTTGATGCTATGTCAAGGATGGGGTGGGGTGGGGTGGGGCATGTTAACGTTTGCTTGCATTTGCGTCATGAAGTTGATGCTATATCAAGGATGGGGTGGGGTGGGGTAGGGTGGGGTGTGGCATGTGAACGTTCGCTTGCACTTGCGTCATGAAGTTGATGCTACGTCAAGGATGGGGCGGGGTGGGGTGGGGCATGTTAACGTTCGCTTGCACTTGCGTCATGATGTTGATGCGACAAAAAAAGTAGTTTGGGAACATCCCAAAACCTTCGTTTTCACACCTTCACTTGTGAAATTGTCACGGCGCCCAGACGCCGTGCACAATTTGGATAAGCCGACATGCTGTTTGTGCCACGGCCCGATGGGGGTCGGGAACCTTGTGTAGTTGCAGCCGGAGACGGCCTATCTCCAGGTTGCTTTGCCATCCAGTGAATGCAGTGGCCAAGTTGGCACTTTCTTTTTGCCAGTCGCTGCTTCCGAATTAGTGGATGTTACATGATGTTAGCTCTACCGTCCTGGATGCTTTGCATGCTTTGCTGCAGGAGAAAAACAAAATGGAGATGCGAGAGAAGAAAATGAAGGACAAAACATGACAACCTGCTGTGAAGCTGCGAGATTCGGGTACCTTCAGGGCCCCCATCTGTGGCATCCTCGTGTATCCCCGAAGCATGCCGGCTGCCTGGTGAGTCTTAGCAGAATCGAAATGTGAGAATTCCTAGCCAGGTACAGGCATGGTGCATATGTGCACAGAAATGATGATCCCGAAACATTATCAGGAACCATTTTTTTTACTACCAAAGTTGTGAATCATTATTGACCACCACTAGCCATTGTTAATTACGAATACCTTCGTCCATGTTGAACCCCGCGCGCGCACCAGGAAGCTAAGTGCGGTACTCAGATCGGCATGTTTTCATCGCGCGATCCATCAGTTGTTTGCGTGGCTGATCACACAATTGTTGAGCTAATCATAGCTAATTGTCATGATGGTACATGGTTATATTAGGGATTTTTTATCCTCATCATTATCATCACCATCATCACGATCATCATGATCATCATCAGAACAATCCTCATCATCATCATCATCATCATCATCATCATCATCATCATTGGGTTGTAATTGTTACAGATTATCACAATTGATTGATAGTTTGGCGGATCCGTGAAGTGCGGACTCAGGAAAGCAAGTCATGAGTACATCCAGATGCAGCTTCAGGTGCAGTGAAGGGGTACTGAGACTGAGCAGATATCATGGAAATTAGCCGCTAGAGAATGCGTGCTAGATGCCTTTTGAACTATTTTAGTCTAGTTATAGTTGTATCCACATGAATCCTAGTTCTCCACTCAAGAAAACACATGTAGCAGCTGACCTGACTGGGGACCATTACTCTATATATTATGGCGGCAAAAGCACTCTATCAATCAGCTGAAGAATGTGAGGGTTCTACTCAGGGTTTTCAGTAGAGGAGCAGAAGCAAGTTGCCGATGTTGACTATTGATCAGTCCGTTGAATATTTCCAAGAGTCATCACATGGTCTAAAAGTCGGATTTATTATTGGTAGCCTGGTGTTGGTCTTCCGGCATTTCTTCAGGTTAACTCCCTCTTTGAGCAGTGTCAAAAACCAGGGCCACCCGAGCAGGTCAATGAACGGTCCGTGGGATGGTAATCACCACGAGTTCACCGTTTGCATCAGGAATTTGACCTAGAGAGAGTCATCATCCATGGACAAAGTTGTGTACCCGGGATGTCCATTGGCTCACAGTTTACTTGGGGTCTCAGAAGCATCAAAGCGATTACATGTGCACCCAAATTCAGAGCAACCAGCTGGTTTAAATGGTGCTATGCCCCGGGCCCCGTCCTTTTCTCAGTTTCTTTTGAAGTTTGAAGGCCCCCAATGTTGAGCCGCAGCATTGATGCATAGCACCCGTGCAGCCCCGCACCACGGGTTTGCGCCAGGAACGACAGATCCAAAAGAAACAAGCGCGGGAGGAGGAGCTGATGTCCTCCCGGCGACGAATTTGTGCAGTTGTCATCGCCAGTGCGGCCCTGGACTCGAGGTAGCAAGGTGATCCAAAGGTTGGGCCACCCAACTGATCACAAAAAGAAAGCGTTTGATTTGAAAAGTTTTTGATGTGAAACCAACCAATTTGTGGGTTGATCATGGCATGATTCCAGGAGAGATCATGTATCTGATCGAGAATGCCAATAGTAATCTGACCGCCACGGATCAGCCATGGGGCCAGTCATTGTTGATCGGTAAGCATAGAATAGTTGCGCCCCAGAAGTTCATGCTTTGAAATGATCATGAGCTTAGTGGAGTACACCCATGCAACGACCTATGAATGGACCTCTGCAGTCATGCTTCCGCCTGACTTCCACACCCCTGACAAGCGCTGGTATCCAGTTCCTGAACTCGGTACGCAGCGCAGGTTCCTGCAATCCAGCATGGTGCAGGTAGTGATCACCCCTTCAGAAATGGCTGTGGGTCAAAACCCTGTACCCCTGGTTCCCCCATCATTAACCATTGTTTTCCCCATGATTTGGTTGGTCATTATAAGCCATTGCTGATGTTTAATGTTGACCCATAGCCAAATCAGTTCCATTGGCGGATCATGGCGGCATCGAAGTGGTCATCGGTCATTGACATCAATGGTGGACCATGAATCAAGCAGGAAATTGGGTAACTGTGACTCAGCAATAGATTCACCGTTCGGAATTCACCATTGACCAGCAAACATTGAAGTGTGAATCAACCAGTCTTCGCATGTTTTGACCAGGGTTTTTATCAACCATCAACCAGTCTTAACCAGCAATAGTTCACCGATCGATTTGGATGTCATGACATCGTTTCGCTGCAGGCACCAAGGGGGCCCTGACAGCCGTTCGTTCACTCAGCTGACAGTTGATCAGCGACTTTCGGCGATGACAATGACAGGTGACCGAAGGAATATCCGCCGTTGGTTAGATGATGGTTTCTCAAACCAAACGGACTCCCCGAAGTTATGGTTGCTTTATTAATGTTGATTACTATGATGCACTAATGGTGAATGATAATTGGCGGTACCACTATTCTTAGAGCCCACCAGATATACCGTTGGGATTGATTGGTTGCACCAGCAAAAGAACCGGAGAATGACATCAATGATGCCGTTATATACATGACTCTATGGCTGTGGGTCAAAACTTTGTACCCCTGGTTCCCCATCATCAACCGTCGTTTTCCCACTATGTTGGTCATTAGCCCCCATTACTGGTTGGTTAATATTGACCCATAGCCATATCAAACTATATCCTCGCCTTCAACAAGCTGAAGGGCCATGTGGGCACGCCAGGCTGCTTGAACGTTTGAAAGCCCAAGATGAAGCGCTGGCAAAGAAGGAGCAGGCGCCCGGCAAAGCAGCTGCTTGGAGGTATCATCACTGCACAAGGTGGCCCCGTTCACCAGCGGCCCTAGCCGTTGGGTTATAACTAGGGTAACTACCAGGCAAATGGTAGATTTAACTGTAGATATAAGTGGCCTTACCAACTTATAACTGGGGGGCCCACCTTGCAGGTATCATACCTAGTTGCATGTGATGATGTCTGTACATATAGTGCTTTACGAAGCATCATCCATGATCAGTTGTTGAGTATGTTCAACGGGAATTGATCCTGTTTCGCGACTAGAGCAGATACATGATGATAGGATACCACCACTTCAAGCATTCATCATCCATCAGTCATCCATGAATCAGCCATTCATCAACCATTAATCGACCATTAGTTGCCTATCATACTATAAACCATTATGAGCCATTGACCAACCATCAATCAACCATTCATTAGCCATCAACTGACCTGATCATCAACCAACAATTCAATGCATTCATGCAACCATGAGTTCAAACATCAGTTAACCGACAAATTCACCCATGAATGAACCATCAACCAGCAACCATCACCGCTATCATCACACGGCTCACTGATGCGCTTTCGCTTGCCGCCATTCGTCGGAGGCGAAAGTGGAAGCCAAGCGCCGAGCCGTGCAGGTGCGGCGGTTCGCCGCGTTGATCAAGCTTCGCCATGGCTTGGGATCCAGTGAGACGTTCATTGGATCATTTTCTGGATCTTGGATTCTCGTTTTTTATTTTGTAATTATCTAAATGGTGATTAACATGATTTTCTTTTATAATCCTATAATTGGATATCTAAGCATTTAGTGATCATCTTATGGTTTGTCTGGATAATTTGGTTTTTGGATGGTGATTAACATGAAATTGGACGTTTAAGATAGTCACCATCCAATCATTGAGTTTACAAGCAAAAACCATCCAAGTTCTTAGAAGATGTTGGATGATCTATATAATTGTATAATTGTAAGAACTGAATATTCAATATCGATTTAGTTACTGGATGTTATTGGAACATCCAATCACTAAGTTTCGGATATTTTTCGGATCTTGAGACATCCAATCATGATTAGCATCACTTCACCATCAGTGGAGCATCAGTAACTCCAATGTTTGGCCTCTCAACAGGAGCTGCCGCACTGATTGGGGGATATGTTTGGATATTCCCAACGATGCTTCGATCAAGTGGATGGTTCCATAAGCTTGGACACGGCTCCTGCGACCAGACTTTTTCTTCACGGGGAGTTGTCGCCATTGATTCATGAGTCCTAAGGTTTATGGCCAAGAATGCTGGACGACGCGGTTGATTCATGGTGAATTGATGGTACTTTAACGGTATGGCCAGTGCGGTCTTATACCAAACGGCCAGCTGTATTTTAGGTCAATTTGCCATAAATTGCAAACAATTATCACAATGATTGGTTCATTTCTGTTTAATAGTTATTGGTCCATAAATTGTATGGTTAAGTGATGGTTAACGATATGTTATATGGCGTAGATCCGACTACAATCCAGCTGGTTGTGAAATACAACATACCATAAATTGCTGCAAGTATCATGCCGGAATGGAAATCAACAACCAGATGCTTGTAAAGTGAACAAAAAGTAAAAATTACTAAGCTGTTTGTTCACTGTAGGCTCACCAACTGTTGAATTCCCAACCTGAAACAAGATTGACATGCTCAATATCTAACTTTGGAATCGGCAGAGTCAGAGCATTTGTGGGGACTCTTTTGTCATATGTTTGGATGCACCAAATGGTCTACTAAATTCAGGGGCGTTGCCCGTTGCCCACAGTGGTGAAATAGCACACGCCACAACCCGCTTGTTCACTCAGCTGCGAGGGGATCCACGTAGCATGAGCAACAGGCCTTAGTCAGGTGCCAGCGGACCAGGTCAAGCGTGTAAATGGAGCATTGCGCTACATGATCCTTGCATAGACAAGTAAAAATCTCATATAATCTTATAAAGATGCAGATATGATCAAATATGCATAGATGCAGACCTCCATCCATATCACGACATGGTACCCGCTGCCACGAAGGTCAATGCTGAAAACCTCCGAGAACAGATCCGTCTGAAGTGCCTCGGTGGTGGGGAGAGAACGGAGCGATGGGGTTGTGCTATCCCTTCAATACCGGGGGGGAGCGGTTCGGACCGGAGCCACCAGGAGTGGCCGCTAACCAAATGGCGGTTTATAGATGTTTATATTGCCGCAGTAGAGGTGGGGAGAACATTTAATGTGTAGATCATGATAGTGGATAGGTATTGTGAATGTGCAAGCAGCAGAAGTCCGGGACCCCCTCAAGATCGCCAAAATTCCCAGACACATTTTGGCTGCTCAAGCCAACGGTGGGTTACTGATTGGGTGATTTTGGGGTGGGTCGTTTAGATATATGTAAGATCTAGTGCACAATGAGGAAGAACTTGCCCGTGAAGAGGTAGGACATGGCCATTTCCAAGAACTGGCCCTTCAAAGTCCATATTTAGCGCACGAAACAAAACCACTGGAACTAGGTCCTTGGATCTCAAAGTTTGGGAACAATGTCCAGCATTTTCCATTGCATGTGCAGGTACTGCAAATTCGTGGAGTGCCCCGATTCCTACTATGTGGCTGCGGGTCAATACCCTGGTACCCCGGTGAACATCTCATCAATGACCAAGCTAGTCTTTGTTGGGAAGGTCATCCATATTGACCCTTCTCATGTGATCACTTTGAAACATCAGTGTTTGCCACAGGAGTGAGGAGACACCTTCACGCTATGCTCGTGATCAGATGAACGAGGTGCCCCGTGAGCTGCGATGTGCTCAAAGTGCTCTCGGATTTCTGAAACTACCTGCAGTAATTACATGCCATACGCTGTCATGTTGATGGTTCGTTGATGCTTACTATATTTTTGCTAAAATGATTGGTTGATGCTTACTATCTTTGCTAATCTTTAGGAGATGTTTGGCGACATCTCAGGTGTTTGTTCCTGGCTGTGCTCACATCGTCGCAATGTAACCCCCCTGTGGTTTCAACAGTTGCCCTGGGAGGTGGAGAAACAGTTCAACAAGACGCGCTTACAAAAGGCCTTGACAGCCAGACAGGACCGTGGCGCTGGTGAAGAGATGGCTTCAGAACTGAGTGGTTTTTCCATGGGTTGTAGAAGTCATACGCAGTCATAGGGGATGAAAATCAATAGAAACCAACCATGTCCTTCAGCTGGCTGATAGAAAGCATGTTTGGGGCAGGTTGCCAGCCTTCTAGCTGGCTTATTCCAAGAACTATCTACAGTAGGTGACCGAAAGCAACTTTGTGAGAAAGTGATTGAGTTACTCCGTTGTGACTCTGTGTTTGAGAATAGCACTGGAAAGTTGCATACATGGCACGATGTCCCGGAATAGCATTCTGCAGCTAGCTAGGTCAGATGGTTTCCCAGATGCATCCCATGTGGCTTGAAGCCCAGTTGAGCGTTGTTCCATGTGTTTCCAGGCACAGGATTCTCATTGGTCATCACCACTATTTTCACATCCCCCTTAATTATGGGGGATATGTGATATGTTCATTATTTTCCTAGGCCATCCGATGTTTCAAATTCTCCCGACCATCGGCGAAAAAAAAAAAGCGACCTCTCACCATCAGCGCACCAAGCCGGTGCCAGGCTCCATATGACCGCACAACCACGCACAACCCCAGTGGCATCATATCCTCCCAACTATCCCAAAGAGATGGTTATGCGGAACACCACCCCGGCTAGAAAGCAGTTGAGGACTCACTTGTTGAGATATCATTGGAAGGTTGGAGATGAAAATGGTCTGGTCCATGTCTGCTAAATTTGCTCGGTGGTTTTGAAGTTCATGTTGGAGTAACGTACTGTCACCTCAATAAGTTCCAGTCGTCCTGCTCGATCCTGCTAGAATTTTGGGGTGTAAGTGTAACTGGCGATACCCCTGGAATTGCTATGTGATCCTAGCACTTAATCGCTGGCACAAAAACCTTGAGCCAGTGCTATGAAGAGATTGGAAACAGACTGTTTGGTACTCTGATCAACCTGGCGAGCTTGAAATTAATCCAGGATGATTGACGCAGCTGTTTGTAGGCTTCCCGCACCATTAACCACCATGAATCATCATTAAGTCCCTCATGTGGTGACTTTCCAATCACCTTCATCTACCGGACACCTACTTGGACAGCCTCAATCTAGGAAGTGCATAACAAGGCAGAGACGGAGCAACTTGGCAGCCAAGTGATGCCCATGAATCAACACATCTCCAGTGGTAAAATGCTTGTTTCCAACTACATACATGATGCAGGCCACATATAAACAACGGCAGATAACTGCTGAATGCGGAAGAAGATCTTGAAATGACTATATGATATGAATCGAACAATATTTGTATGAGATGAACGGCACCGTTGACACGTCAGTGTCCAAACAGCAGAATATGGGGCTGTGATAAACGCCGCTTCCCCCTCCAAACTAGCACGTGTTATATTTGAACAAAAACAATTACTGTAATCTTTCAGGGAAAAAATGCGGGACAAGGGAACAACCATGATGCCACTATTCAGCAAATCAGCACATGTTTCATGCAACGGGATGTCCACAACCTTAAGTGTTCTACCCCCATCGCTGGTGGGATTTCCCCCAAATGATGATCATTTGGGGATGGTTGGGTGGCCACCACCACTCAGGGCCACCCCAGATGCCCAAAAATGGGTCAGTGAACATCCTCAAGACAAGAAGACGTCACACGACGTCAGGATTTTGACCGCCATACCTACATTGTTGGTTGTTGGTTGCATACCATGCGTGTCTTTCTTGCCGGGCAGTTGTTGCTGTGCTGCTGCTATTCTTAAGCGTATTTTCCACAATTGATTGTCATTACCCCGAGCAACTGATCACCAAAAATTAGCCACTGTTAAGAACTGTAATTCCGGACAGCACGAAAATTGCCAAGCATTGCTCTGTTGTACAATAGCATTGGCTCCGCTGACCAACATACCATTCGCACTGTTGCCAATCACCGACTCTTGTAGCCACCATGGACCGATTGCTACTCGTAAACATCATGCTGACCCATAAAAGCCACCGTTGGATACTGTTGACCATTCCCATCAGGCACTTTCACCCCCCCGCAGTTTTGTTGATGCTGACCATCATTCCCAGTGATACTGGTTATCATTCCGCAGTCAAACATCGTCAACCACTAACACTAGAAAAAATATCATAACATATCAAGGGAAATCATGAACAATGATGTAAACAATGGCTCGCAACATTTGTCCCCATTGACCAGCAAGATTGGTTCTCATGCTTACCAATCCTCACATTGTGAGAATCATGGTTTACCAACCACTCGTTATCAGCTTGTCAACCATTGTTATGGTTTCAGTGACTCTTGTTGATCGTTAGTTATTGCCGATACGATACGGTAACCATTGCCAGTTGTTACCAGTTGTTACCAGCTGTCACCATTTGTTACCAGTTGCTATACACAAGAATGGTGACCAGGTGATGGTTCTCATAGTCAGTCCTATGGATGTTTCTCAAAATAGGAGTGCCCCCAAATGGTGGTTTCTTAAAATAGGGGACCCCCGAAATGATTGGCTTAGTAATAAACAATGACTAATATGGGATGATTTGGGGGTACCCCTATTTTGAGAAACACCCAAATCATTAACCACTACGTTCTAACTCCATATTCTTAACCATCATAAACCATAGTTTGGTAGCCTCTCTTGGGATTGTTTATGTTCTTATTCCCTTTCAAGAACATTGAAGTTTCATTGATTAGATTACATGATTAGTTCAAAATTGGATAGTTAGTTCAAGAACAAATCATGGAATAACTATAACTAATGAACAAAATGTTAGTTGAAAAGAAAAGGATCAGTTCAATGATAAGTTCTTATTCCATGATTAGTTATGGATGGTTCTTATTCCATGATTAGTTCAATAACATAATCATGAACTAATCATGGAAAAATCGAGAACAAAACCATCCATAACTAATGATTAGTTCAAAATAATTAGATAATTAGTTATGGATAGTTAGATTCCATCCAGAACTTTCATCAACTCCATTCCCGCAACCAGCTTGCAGGTCCGAGAAGCCCAGTTCTGCGCGTCTCTAGGCGCGTTGCTCGGTGAAAGTTAGGGTGCACGGTTGGTGCTACCCACCGTGGGGGCACGAAGCCTAGGAAAACCCTGGGAAAACCCTGGCAGATCCTGGGAAAATCCAAGGGAAATCCTGGGAAAGCTTCGGAAACCTTGGGGAAAATCTAGTGAAAACCCTAGGATAACTTGGCTGGCAACGGAAAATTTGCTACTTTGTTTAAG
Source organism: Symbiodinium kawagutii (assembly GCA_009767595.1). Taxonomy (NCBI): domain Eukaryota; class Dinophyceae; order Suessiales; family Symbiodiniaceae; genus Symbiodinium; species Symbiodinium kawagutii. The sequence continues at coordinate 30,049 of VSDK01022726.1, forward strand.
GAAACACTAGGAAACCTGCTGTTTCTATGGTGGGATTTTCCATTGCCAGGTTGGTTTCAAATATGTTGTGCATTTTCAACGATACCTGGGGATGGTGATCTAATTAACACACATTCTTTGGGATTGGTTACAACCACCAGCCAGTAGAGAATGAGTTTGTGAGGCAACAATCATGGTCATGATCATGGCTAGTCATGGCAGCGTAAGTGCGAATGATAGTTTGACAACAACGATAGGTCATGATAAAGGAAGGATTGTCAACCATAAATGAGTTAATAGTTATGGTTGATAGCTAATGATAGTTTGACAACAAGAGTTAATGGGCATAGTCAAAGCAACAATAAGGAAGGTTTTTCAACCATAGTGGTGTTTAGTATGACAGGGATTCTGGTTCAACAATAGCGCCAGGCTTGCTCCCATCTCAGCTGATGGCAACTCACGTCTGAATGGCCCAAGCCCTCGCCATTGGCCCGCCCTTGGTGAGCGGTGAGCTCTGCTGGATCACATTGCTTTGGATGAGGCGTCTCAGCTTTCTCTTCTTTATGTGATCTCTTGCTATTTGCTAGCTGCTACTAGCTCTTGGAAGTGTCATTGACTACTCAGCCAACATGAGGTAGCCATTACGTCAACGCCGCAGATGCAAAATCACCCCTACCTTCAATAATTATTTCAGGGTGACTAGCTGGTTCCAAAATAATATTTTCAAAATAATTGCAGCCTCATGCATCGACAAAATAAATATGCTCAGGTGGTTCACAGAATAATTAAAAACAACCTGCATTTTGGCTGAGTTTTTGTTAGAAATTATTTTGGTGATCAATCCTGTTGAGGTCAGAAGATGATGGAAATAAAAAACATAAATCAACATTTGGATTTTGAGGGCTCACGTTGAATCAAATGATTTATGGAGTTCTCAGGAACATGGCCACCCTGAAAATAATTTGCTAACATTGGAGGAGGGAGGGGGGCAGGGCGGACCAAAAATAAAGACGTAATGCAGGTTGGATCATGGATAAGTATCATCTGAGGTACATGCTGAAATGACTTCACATGATGCAAATACGATCAAATGCTATCAAATACCAATATGTTTGAATGCCATGCATACCCAATCATGGCTGACAATGATCAATCATCATAGTCTATCACCCGCTATACAATACATCGGTCAGAATGATCGTAGTCAGTCATAGGCAGTATGGGTATTAAATCAACTTGATATGATAACCATTCCAGTCTTGATTTCCAAGTGCATTTGTTTGAATTGTAGGATCTTGCTGGGACGCTATTCGAGCATGACTTTGCCACAAGTGGCAACAACTTTGCATTGTTTCATTCTTATTGCATACTGGCAACCTAATATAGCTGGCTGGAGAATCACCATATTTGATAGAGAAAAGCATGGGGTTTATCAAGAATTGGTTCCATTGCTATGTTGGATCACCAGAGAGTACATTGCTAGGTAAACCTATTGCTGTTTAATGTTTTTGATTTTTGCCGTCATGGATCAGCCATTAATAGTCACACATGAAAAGAGGCACCGCAGTTCAATTTGACCAAATCCACAAACGGCGCTATACGGGGGTACCACTCATATGGGGTTTGATCATGGGTGGTGATCCGAAATCACGTGCTTCCTGACCATACATCAATCATGTAGCCCATCCCAATCTACCAAAATCAAACTTCCAGCTGTCGTCGGAGCTCCCGGAAAAATTGGCGCTGTGGTGGTCAAGATGATGTTCAAATGGTTTTGCACCAGAGATGTGACCGGTTTTGTTGCGTTTCTGACAGGTAAACGTTTTTGACGACCATCCCCGAATGGCTTTTCACACTGGGCGCTGGAAGCAACAGAGGCGCTGCTCAGCGTTTGCGCAAGACTTGCAACGCAGCGCTGCCCTGGAATCATCCTCAAAGGAGGTGTAAACTTAGTCGTGCTGCAAGATCACCCTCAAGTTTCAGCCACGACCACCTAGGTCATCATTGCATTGGTTGTGAGGTTTACGCTACTCGCTTGGGCAGGCATGACAAGACCTGACATCATCCTAATGCAGGGTCTAGGAATCTAGATTTTGAATGCTTCATGAGTGTATGTGACTGGAATGTCCACCAGAAACTTGCACATAAATTAAGTGGGGCATTTGTCTCCGCTGAAACAAGGAATGAGGTGCCTGGACTCCTCCTGGCAACATACAGTATAGAATTGAATAGATCGTACATAATTATGATTTATACATATATTTACATTCATTATACATGCATATATATATATCATTCTATGTGTCAATGTAAACATAGCAACATGACTTCAGAATTGGATTTCCAAGTGCGACTGCAAACTGAGGGTGAATTGAAGCCTTCAGCATGCTTTTGTGAAGCAAAGCCTGATTGCTTGTTGGGTAGATTACTGGTGGTGAATTATGGTGAATTAATGGCTGACCTACAATGATTAATGGTGAGGTGATTCAGTATTGGCTGCTGAAGTACCAATCAATGAGGATGATGGGCAGCCCGTGGTGGTTAACAACCCATTTCGTTGGCTCTTTGTGACTCTCCATAACTAAGAATCAGCAATCTTGGAGTATTGGCCGTGGACAAAATGTCCTTGTATGATGACTTAGTCCAATCCATGTATGGTCAAAACCCAGCAAGAATATGGCTGTGGGTCAAAACCCCGTACCCCTCGTTCCCCATCATTAACCATTGATTTCCTACTACTGTTGTTGGTTATTATCCTCCATTAATGTTGCTCAATATTGACCCAACTCGCCATATTGGGTCTATAGTGTTGTTGCCTGGGTTGACCCAATATGGGAGTACCTTGTACTCAACCACCAGGGACCCGCCTTCAACAGCGATTTTTCATGTGGAGACTTACCACAAGTGTACCCTCGGTACCTGCAACCGCCAAGCAACTTGGTTAAAACCCAAAAGGCGACAAGATGAGGCCAGCAAGCTCAATCTCAAGCAGAAAGCTCATGGAAACGATTTGAAGATCTCAATCACGTCTATATCTGATTTGTTTGAATCGCCTACTATGTTCAAGGGTAAATCAGCAGTTATTTTTGGTTGAACTGATGGGGGTTTATTAGTCTGCATTTATTGGCTCTCACCAAAAACCCAACAATCACAATCACAAGAGTCCAAAAAAGAATATGAGTAGATGAGTCAAGATGAGTCACAGTTCGATACAAAAGCAATGGCTGAAGAAAACCTCACATGGCCCTCGAAGGGGGCCGAGAAAAGCTGCAATGAAAAAGATCTGCGGCGGAGCTCAGGGTGTTGAGCCGAGGCAAATTTGCCAGAACCCTTTTCTTGTCATTCTGGCACGCAAGTTTCATGTGATAGATCCGTACATGTCTACATATGAGCAGCTGCATTTATTTAGATGTCTTGAAAGTAGTTTTCGGAGGGAAGAAGGTTTGGAGGTGGATGCATAGTCAGCCGCAGAAAGACTTTGGGCTGACTCCAAAAACGATGATTAGTGGTTTTAAGATGTTTTAAGCATGGTTTTGTCTCCCCAAGTATTTAGGGATGGTTGGATGATCAACTAGTAGTTTTCATATGGGTTAAAACCACCAAGCATCAGTTGTGCACATGTATCTTGATTGCTCTGCTGCCTCCAGTGTTTTGTGTCCACTTAAATGGCATTGATTACATTGATTATATGGCTTGCCCCACGTCTCTTCAGCGCACACCGGGTTACCAACCGTCGCACCAGAGAGTTTTCTACATGGGGGTAATCCCAGGTTGAGATGAGTTCTCACCAGTTCGATTCGACAAGTATATTCACCAACTTTAAAGGTTGATATATATATATCCAACAAACGTATGCAACAACAAGATCCAACAAGTTTATTGGCTTCCGAGATGAACCAATGGTGTTGCAAGGCGCGTGGATAGGGTAACACTGGCTGGCGGCGTGCTGAATCGACCGAGCCAGAAAACGGGTAGCAAGATGTTGAGGCAACAGGGATGACTTTCCAGTCGTGGTTCGTCATGGTGGTAGCCAGATTGATACACCCACATAGTTGATGAGCGTAGTCTCACAAGATCTCACAGGCGTTTGATAGGAGGGGCCCATGCTAGCATACTGCCAGTGTTTTGCTATTACAGCTTCCTTGCGTCGCATCAGGCCAGCCCTCGCGGAAATATGTATTTAAACAAAATAGGGCGTCCTGCAATGAACCAAACGGGGCACCCCCAAAACTGGTGCTTTCTTTTTAAATGATGCTTATTGGTGATGGTCATTCCTGGATGGTCAACAGGTACCACCATTGACCCAAGTCAATGACCTGGAACTGGAACTGTTCGCACTCGATGACTCGCCCCATCTCGCCGCTGTACATCGCTGGACCCGCTCCAAGGACACGCATACTGTCCAAGGTCATTCCTTCTTTCAGTCTCCTTGGCAGCACATGTGCATCATTACGCGCAGGTGCTACATCAATGTAACAGCAAAAATGGATGAGCTGTGTTTATTATCTGGGGAACTGGTTCCCACTGCTACCTAGCAACGGTTCGTCACGGCTACCAATGTTTTTTTATGCAGTTGGTGAGTAGTAGCGTTGACGGCCATGTTTGGCTTAGTTTGTAACCCGAGGTTCGTCTAATATGGCCATTGAACATCCGATATTTGTACGTCGATCTCATCCTGAAGCTCATGCCACTCTCTTTTCTTGGATGTGCAGAAACGGGTCAGTTCCGTGGAATGCAGCCATACAAAATGAGCCTCTAAGATGGATGACCCAACCCCGACAACCAGGGTCAGTTTCACAGGGTCAGCCATGCAGCCAGCCATGAGACTGGCATGTCAGCGTGGTTTGTTGCACACGTCTGGCAGGGATACCAGTGTGCCCTATGGCGCCTTTGTTGGGGAACTTTTCAGCAGTAGGAACTTTTAATAGAGCATGGTTGACGCATGATGATGCAATAGGTGGGAAATGTTGAAAGTGCCAGTGGATTGGTAGGTCAAGCAAGGAATATTAGAGATACAACCAACAACAGCTTGTATCACGATTGATATCATCGGCGATCTCATGCACAACCGACTTCCAGTTGATGATGTTGTGGGGCTTGACGAACGACTTCATCTGAATCTCCGCAACAATCAGACTTCGGCCAATGATTTCGTAGCCTGATCGTAACCTACAAAGTTGACGTATGATTGGTGTCTTGGAAGTGGTTTCCCTATTGTTCTTAGACCTGTGGGTATGGTTCCATTGCAGCGAAACGAGATGGGTAGGTAAACACCCCAACACGGGTTCTTATTTTGGTTGGGATGTTCAGAATGGGTACAGTACATACAGGTACCTGGTTCCAACACGTTTCTTCAGGTTTTTTGTTCACAAGCAGCGTGGCCCAGCTTGAAGCAGCGACCCGCTTCGAGGCCCTTGGACTGGAACAAGGTGAACAATGGACAGCTTAGGCCGCCCTACCCTCAGGCGCAAGCGCGCCCTGGCACCCCCATGATGGCTGCGAGCTGGTGACACAGCAAAGTCCGCTACCTTTGGATTATTTTGTTGTATCTCTTCCTATGTTTCTTTCTAACATCAGTGTATTTTTTAGTAGCGCATGCATAGAAAGATAGAAAGATACATAGAAAGATAGATAGGTAGATAATTAGATAGATTAATCCATCCATCCATCCGTCCGTCCATACATACATACATATTACATATATTACATTACCATTACCATTACCATTGCCATTGCCATTGCCATTACCATTACCATTACCGTTACCATTACCATTACCATTACCATTACCATTACCATTACCATTACCATACCATACATACATACATAGATACATTCAAAGTTTCATTTACACTTACAATTGCATTTACTTTTATTCACACACACATTTACACATACAGATCCATATGCGCATGGATAAATGCGTACATATATATATATATATTTGAATACAGGTGCATAGATATACATGTTCACATGTATATATGTATATACATACATACTTACATGTATATATGCATACACATACATGCGCATATACACATATACATATGTTCCTATTTGCATGTTTAGATATTTACCTTTTTCATCCTTTTTCAAAATTTAATTACATACATACTTGTATACATGTATGCATATATACATATTTACGCATTCGCATATTTGCACATATATATATATATGTATACTTGTATACGTGTACAGTACACATTTTTACATATATTGATTTTTTCGTATTAGCATGTTTCACTGTATATAGATATTTACCTGGATCCATGCACGCATATGTACATATTTGCATTCAGGCATATTTTCATAAATACATATTTACATAAATACATGTTCACATCTATGTACGTAGATACCGGCATACGCATGCACATTTACGAATTCATGTATATGTGCATGGAGCATTTATATGTACATATATTTTAGCTAATGCTATTTGTATACACAGATTTATGTTTGTTGTTGTAGGGATAAAGAGATACATTCAAACATATTGGTTTGACGGTCAATGACCTACCTTCAATGGCTCTTGATGTACCTTGCTTGACTTATGATCTTATATAGCAGCACTCGTGTGTACATTACATGTATGGAAAGGTGCGTTAATCTTTGAACAATGTTGTGGGGTAAGATCGGCGGTACGCCCAAGAATCCCAAATGATGGTATTTTATGCGCCACCAAGTCAGGAGTACACCATTGTGGACAGACAAGAAACATTGCGTGTATCTTCAGGAGCCAGCAATGGTTGCTCTGGTAGTGGCATTGTACCAGAGAGGGCAATTACTTCATGTTGACACTAGTGGAACAGCGAGTGAGGACGCAGTGATACGGCAGCAGCGGCACAAATGTATAGTACTTGCATATGACACCCATGGGTGATAGGGTAACTATTCCTCCGAACTGTGAGATTGTAACCCACTTGACTATGGTTCTACCTACCATCACTGGCAAGGGCCCTTGTATCGTTGAATGCTTCGTTGGAGCCCCATCCGAAGATTCCCTGGGCAGGCCAGCGAGGAGGCGGAGTATCAAGACATCCAGGAGAGAAGTGAAAACGAGGAAGCTATCCTCACAGTGTTGCTTCACTATAGTGGTTAATTGTGGTTAATAGGGGTTAATAATGTTTGATCATTCTTAACAGTGGTAAATAGTGTTTTATACTGGTTAATAGTGGTTAATACGGGTTAATAGTGGTTAATTAATATTGTTTTAGAATGCTTAACAGTGGTAAATAGTGCTTTATACTGGTTGATAGTGATTGATTGTATTTTATAGTGGTTAATACTGGTTACTACATGGTCAGGTCACAGGATCTTCCATCGAAGATCTTCTAGGGCAACCTTGGGCAGATCAGTTTATGCCAGACACCCCTCCGTGCCAGACCCGCTGCGGAGGGCTGTTGGTCACTCAACATCTCCAAACCGAAGAAGTATCGATCTGTTCGGATGGGCTATCATGGGATAATACTGGTTGATGAGCTATCATAAAGTATCATCAGGATGAGCTATGCAGGTGAAGCCATCAATTGGGTTCATGAGCTTCCGACTTGGGATGCTTGGATGTGCAGCTGGGGTCATAAGTTATAAGCCTTCTAAGGTAGCTTATAACCCTTAGAAACCATGGCTAGTGACGCCTTACTAGTAAGCTATCGTTGGTTCATCAGCCCAATTCCAAGTCGACTTCTCCATGGGGCCCATCGCCTGCAGGACTCTGAGATCGACTCATCGCCTGCTCCTCCAGCAGAGGTGCCACGTTTTTTTTTTTGGCATTTTGGGACCCCCAAAATGGTTGGTTTATTCGGATTCGCAACGGTAAATAATAGGGGAATTATAACCAATAATAGTGGATATGCCAACTATAATGCTTGGTTTATTACTGTCAATAGTGGATAGCGGAGTCCCCAGTTCGGAGAAACACCCAAATCATCAGTCGACGGGGACGCGTCAGCCAGTTATGATGGCAGAGGTCAGCAGAACTCAACAGCTTTTCGACCAGAGCTCAACAGGAGCTTCTTGGATGCGGGGTTGCGCCGTAGTGGGCTAATGGCAAACATCACCAAAGATATCCCCCCAAAAAGTGAGGTGACCCAGCAAAGGTGCCTCTTGTGTTCCATTTTGCAAAATTTGATTCACAGCTAAAATTGAATGATAGTTTGGAAAGAGACGAAGCTTTGTTGAAATAGCTTCATGGCTAGGAAACCAAAGATATCCGAAGTTGACATCAGTGGTTGTACCGAAGCTTCCAAACAGACGTCAATCATGAATTGATGGCATGTGCATGTGTATGCATGTAAAGGTGGTAATTACGTAGTACGTGTGTTTGGCACTGAAACAAAACATGTGCGCAATGTGTATGTGTGTAATGATTGCGATGTATGTATTTTGTGTCATGGTGGAATGTTTCGCAATGTGACTTGTGTATATTATATATAAAACTGTGTATCATGTAATGTCATGAGATATTTTGCAATGTAAAGCCATGGAATAGTTTGCAAAAGGATGTAGTGCAATATGATGCAATTTACTGTAGTCTAAGGTGAGTCAATTTAGGGTTGCAAACTTACTTAGCATTGTGTCATGACTAGCGTTATGTCATGTGTCACAGCGTCACGGTGTAGGGTAAGGTAATGATATGCGATGCAGGATCTTTTGCATATATAGATAGATAGATAGAGAGAAAGAGATAGATAGATAGATAGATAGATAGATAGATAGATAGATAAATGCATGCGCTCAGTGTGTGTGTGTGTACGCAAGTCTCGTGAGCTGTATCGCGTATATGTAAGAATGTACTGGAATGTAGTATAGTGTTTTGTTGTTTGAAAGGGCAGGTAACCATGATACAGTGCCATGTAATGTATGACACTTTAAAATTCTGGTTTTGCTTGCCACCTATGTAAGTCCGTTTGCAGGTCTTTGTCAATGTAGTCCATTAGTGGAACAAGCGCAAATATGACCTGCATTTCACATTGCGTGTAGTTTACTAACTCTGCTGGGTGTGACCCTCAAACTCTTACTGGTTTTGACTGACAAGTTGTGCCCAAAGGCTTTAGAGAGGTTAAGAGAAGTTAAGAGCAAGGGGGTCACACCCTGTTTTTGTCGACATTTATAGTGTTTCATGCCTTGGAACTCGAAAACTTGTCCAGCCCACAGGATGGACACCCATTGGTTGGGGATTCAAATAAGATTTTGGGGGTCACACCCAGCAGGGTGACACCAGACCCCTATGATAGTTTGGATGGACATAGGGATGCCTTTTAAAATGGAGAAATGCAATGAGGTAAAATCCAGTAGTGAAACGTGACGTATAAAAATGCCATGTGATGTGATATATTTTCATGCAATGCATGAGTCGCTGAGTCTTCAGAAAAAAATACTACTCTTGACATGAGATCACCTTCTGTGGACCATGTGTAATCCGAGCCAGTGTCCAAGCACCACGAATCCGAAATTATTTTGATCCACAACTTAGGTCCCCAACTATCATTCATCATTTAGTCATCACTCTCCACTATCAACCATTAAGTTAGATTGTTGACTACCATTTGGGTATTCTTGGCACTGATTATATAACGACTCTCAACGATCGATACACTGAAGCATCAGCACTCCTCGGCTTACAGCCCTTCACTCATCACTTTTGTGCCACTCGTAGCCGCGCAGACCTTCAGCGGTTGGGACAAATACGTCAACTACAGTGAAGAGGCGTCCACGTGCTAGGGTGAAGGGCGAGATGTTTCAGATCGGGAATTTTGGGCTGATTTGTTGAGGTGGTTTTGAGAGTTTTTGAGGTAGTTTGATTTTGACTAAATCAGTTTCTGATCAGTTGCTGATCCGGTTTGTTTTGAGAGTTTTTTTGAGATGGTTTTTAAAAAATCTGATTTTGACTGAATCAGTTTCTGGCCGGAAGGCTGATTATAGTTTTTTGCGAGGTATTTGCACCCTTCGGATTTTGTTTGAAACTTATAAATACTTGTAGTATACGACATATAGCATGAGTACTGCTGGTATGGATCAATTAGCCAGATCAACTTTTTGGCAATACCAAGTGTGCGACAATTGTGAAGTTCTATGGGTTCTCAGAACGATATGTTTGATATGACCTCCAACAGGTCCATGACACACTTGAATCAATGGAATGTGGGGAAATTCTTGGAAGCATCATGTCGGTGGCGAACAAAAACTTGGCATTTACTGCGAGAGGACCTACACGGGCTGAATCACCAAAATGGTAGCCTGGCAGCCGCCAATTATAAGCCTTACCGTTTGAACATTCTTTGATTTGCATTTTACATGGAGAAGATTTTCCTGCTACCAAGAAGTTGACTCTAACGATGTTCTTCAATCGGCTTTGGTTCTTACCCCGATGACTTTCACAATTCAGTTGCATCCAAGGATCGGTACCAATCACGTATGGTGGTTTCTCAAGCCAGTTTGGGAGCTCCGAAAGCTATGGTTGGTTTATTGTTAAGAAACAATGAAACATGATTCATTCAAAAAGGACGATAACTTAGGGGTACCCTTCTGACTTGAGAACCCCCCATCCCAAAATTTCGGACTCATCACTCCGTCCAGGATTCCAAGGCAGGTACCGGTGACTGAGCCCTTAGGTGTTTTTGTTTCCACGATGAATGGGTTGATGACTGGTTGATGCTAGTAAACGGTATGCAATGATCATAACCCCAGCTTGCGAATGAAAAGCATTGCGAACATTTGCTGGTCAGTTGCTTGTCAGTTTTCTACATATCTAAGAAAAACTGATGATAGTCATATCTAAGAATAAACATATTAGTATCAGATTAGTTATATCTAAGAATAAACATATTAGTATCAGATTAGTCATATCCAAGAATAAACATATCAGCAATTACTGATATTAAACATATCTATCCCTATGCTTCCAGTTACCACTATAGTAGGTAACCAACCCCCACCAACAATGGGAGAAACCAGCTGGTTACCTACGATTTCATGGTAACTGGAAGCATAGGGTATTACATATCAGCAAAAAAAACCCGATGAAAACCAGTCCCTTGCTTCCCTTCACCGGCTCGCGCTTGGCTGCTTGGATCCAGGGCTCTGCGTTGGCGGAGACCCTCGAGTTGCAGCGTCGAGCGAAGAAGGAGGACCGACGATTTCTTCGAACTCGTTGGGAGCTCGTGACGTGTGGATATGGCGAGCTGGGTCAAGGCTTTAACCAACCAATGGTCAACTAGCTGGTTATATGGTTAATAATAGGGGATACCAACTAGCAACTATGGGGGATATACCAGCTATAGATGGCTATGGGTCAATATTAATCAACCAACTAATGGGGGAAAACCACCAACAATTTCATAGGGAAAACAATGGATAATGATATGGGATCCAGGGGGACTAAGGGTTTTGACTCAGAGCCATATGGTGGTTTCTTCAACTAGGGGACCCCCCCAAATGGTTGGTTTATCACCACAAATGATTGAAAAAGGATCATTATCCGGGGGGTCCCTGTCATGTGTTGATATGGTATCGTAATGGCGATCATCAACTTTATAATCATACATAATCGAGATTCATCGTGTTTATTTTGCTGATATGATAGTGACATTAGTCACTAATTAAGGTTGACTGACATGATGATTATGATGATTTGCCACTTTACCCTGATCGGCCATCCTTCATTGTCAATCATTGTTGCCAGTGGTTGACACAATTGGTCATCATAACACTGATGGTTGACTGATTATGTTTATAATTAATGATACTGGACACACCAACTTACACCCAATAGTTTGCCGGTAAACAATGGATGCTGTAGCGTTTTGATGGATCTGCGTAACCCGCCCTTCGTAGAGACTTGGCTTCGACAGTCACCCGTTCAAAAAGCTCCAGTTGGAGCTTCGGCGCATCACGCATCATGATATCAATGCATGTCAATGATGAAAATCATAACTAAAATCCATTGTAACATCCATGGTGTTCCCCTCCCAAGTTATTGGCACATGATGGAAAGCAGGGTACGCGAGCTCAAGCTGGACAAGCCATATTTTTTGCGGGGAATGGAGCCGAAGCTCGTTGGGAGCTTGGTCTCTGAGCATTTTGTCAAAGTGAGGAAGTAGAAAAAACCTGCAACAAGGAGTTGAAATTGGCAGGTCCCCAGTTGGACCGCATGTTGGCTTTACCATGTAGCACGATAAGGAGTTTCAAAGAACGATAACCCCCAGAACAGATGTTCATATTAGTGGTGTCATACGTGGAAAAACGATAACAAAGTCGATAACAAAACATTACGAAAGCTTGGTTGTCTAGACATTTGTGCATTTCTACCCCTCCAATAGCTTTAGTATTCATGGAGGGTTGGTTGTGACTTGGCCTGTAAAACGATAAAGAATTAAAACAGCGATAAGGGTCACAAAGGGGAATTCATTTTGATACCCGGTTTTTTTACTGCCTGAGATCTAAGTGTGTTTGTCATGGAGTCAAAATGAGAAAACATGTCGACAAATGCTCATCATGTTCACTGCTAAACGCATACTAAATGACGTCTTCAGTCAACAGAAATTGCTAAAGATGATTTTCTGCCGCAAAAGCCGATAAAAGGACACACGATGCGTCAACTGTTTCAAGTGAAGGAAGATTCATAACATTGCCCATCATTGCCCTGATGTTTCGCATCGCAACTGGTCTGGCTGGTTGATTTTTGATCCCCCAACGTTGCTTCACCATACATAGCCTGGCCAGGGACAGACGATCCAGTCCAGGTCCGGCAAACGAAAACAGTCAACCCTGAGAACTGCCAGGAGGAGCAAAAAGCGCAAGAGGAACCGCAAGAAAGGCACCTGGGCAGAATTTGCTGATGTTTGTTGATGTTTGTTGTTGTTGTTGTTGTTGTTGTTGTTGTTGTTGTTGTTGTTGTTGTTGTTGTTGATGATGATGATGATGATGATGATGATGATGATGATGATGATTGTTGATGTTTGTTGTTGGTTTTTGTTGTTGTTGTTCTTGTTGATGATGTTTGTTGATGGTTTTTGTTGTTGATGTTGTTGTTGTTGATGATGATATTTGTTGATGTTTGTTGTTGGTGATGATGTTTGTTGATGTTTGTTGTTGTTGTTGATGATGTTTGTTGATGTTTGTTGTTGTTGTTGTTGTTGATGATGTTTGTTGATGTTTGTTGTTGTTGATGTTTGTTGATGGTTTTTTGTTGTTGATGTTGTTGTTGTTGATGATGATATTTGTTGATGTTTGTTGTTGGTGATGATGTTTGTTGATATTTTTTCGTTGGTGCAGTGATGATGTTTGTTGATGTTTGTTCTTGGTGACGATGTTTGTTGATATTTTTTCGTTGGTGCAGTGATGATGTTTGTTGATGTTTGTTGTTGTTGGTGATGATGTTTGTTGATGTTTGTTGTTGTTGTTGATGATGTTTGTTGATGTTTGTTGTTGTTGATGATGATGTTTGTTGATGTTTGTTGTTGTTGTTGATGTTTGTTGATGGTTTTTGTTGTTGATGTTGTTGTTGTTGTTGTTGTTGTTGTTGTTGTTTGTTGATGTTTGTTGTTGTTGATGTTTGTTGATGTTTGTTGTTGTTGTTGTTGTTGTTGTTGTTGTTGTTGTTGTTGATGTTTGTTGTTGTTGTTGGTGGTGGTCGTTGTCGTCGCTGTCGTCGTGATTTCATCTATGAAGCTGTGGTCAGATGCTTGCCAATGGGCAGATCTGAGTTGGAATGGCGCTCCGGCAGGACCTTGCAGGATGTGGTGCCTACATCACACTGGTCATATCAGTGGAAAACTTGGGGAAACCTTAGCAACCTGTCAGGCTGTGCAAGGTGGTCATTTGGGGTTACCCGCATACGAACACGGAGGGAGAACACATCACCATGGGCAACGTGTATATCACTTCAACTACAGTAATGGGCATATCACTGCGTGGTGTGGCTTTCACTGTAAGCATTTGCATGCATCTTCTACGTTTCACTCCTACTGAGACGCCCAAGTTTGGTCTCATCATGGCTCATGGGGGATCACCAAGGAGAATGGCTGGATTGCTGAGTTTGGTCTTGTTGGCCAACATTGTCCACCTCAGAACCGTCCGCATGCCCGACCTTTGCAAAACATGCAAATGCTGTGTGTGTGTACTGTCATGTGAGCAGGGAGCGTCGAACAACATTTGCTGATTCTAGTGGATATTGTCGGAAACATCATAACTATCGGCCATTGCATAGGTTGCATCATGACATGATGTAAGATACGTATCATAATCATACATATCATATCGCCATCTTCTATTCACCAAGTATCATATGGGAATCGTTCACGAGCCCTTTGGATCAAATGCGTAGGTTTTGACTCGCAGGTACATCATATAAGACGTAGAAAATTGGTATTGAGCAAGCCCCATATGGATGTTTCTCGAAATAGGGGTACCCCTAAATCATCCAATATCAACCATTTGTAGTAAGAAACCAACCATTTTCGGGGTACTCCCATTTTAAGAAGCCACCACATCATAACAGCATTCACACAAAACGTGACAGCGCGGCTTCGTCCGGGTTTCCGTTTCAGGATACAGGGAAACAGCGAGAAAGAGCAGAAGGTGCAGTTTGGGATGCTGACCAAGGTTGTGCGATTGGTAAATGGTGACAGGAGAGTGGTAATGGTTGATGAGAGGGGGGTGGTAAATGGTTGATGGGAGGGGATAACCAACAATACTCAACAACTGCTTTTTGAGTACGGAAAATGATTGACAGAACTGGATGTCTAGGCTTTAGGCCATGAAGTAGGAGTAGCTATGAAACGACCACTCTTTGATGGCTTGAAAAAGGAGTATTTTGGATGGCTGTTTAGTTGGCCTTCGTTAAACAACTCCATAACCAAGGTAGTGCAACACCTGCTTCTCCATTTGGTTCAGGAAGGGCAAAGAGCACCTGCAAGCAAATTAAAAATCAGCTACACAACACCTTACTGATTCCGTGTCACTCCAAAGCAATGCATTTGGGGCAACAAGATCACGCAGTAAACAAAGACAAAAGGATGTACAGGTCTGGCGCGTCAAAAAGTCAAGGCATTCGCCAAAGTTGCTCTATGCCATGAGAAATGCCTCCGTCATTCTGTTTCTGTTGACAGACACATACCTGCATCACGTGGAATTGTTAAGATTTGCTGCTGATGAGGTAGATTGCTTGCCAGCTGTTGCAGGAGTTGGCTCACCAACAGTACTTAAGCTTTTCGATTTTTGTTGGTGGCGGGCATCACTGCAGAAGCAGAGGACTTCAGACAATGACAAACCCATGACAGTGCACTGAATAGCAATTTGAATCAACGCCCAAATGTAAGGAAATGCAACCAACTCTGAATCTTCAGGAGAAAGCGGCCACCCACGGCCACCTCCTTAGACATACATCCAGGATACAAACATTTGTATATCTAGTTTACATGCTTGAAATGTATGTACCAACTTAGATACAGACATATTCGTTCTTCAGAGGTGCACACAACTCTTTTTCAGCGCAGAATTGGGTCACATGTGAGCGCCGCGAGCCAGCACTTCGGAGATGATGATTCACTGGGTTGGTTCATGGGAAAATCTGCCGTTGGAAACCCTTTTGTTATCTAACCTATACTAGTTATCGTAACCAACATAGATAGTATAGGTTGGTTGATGGGAATATCTATCTTGGTGTCTGATAGATATCGTAACCAGCTTTTCGCGCTGCGGTGGTATCTCCGTTTTGGGTGTGACCATTGTGGGGTAGTTCCTACTTGGTGGCATGATGTAAGTGTAGCTCTTGTTCTGCGACCTGGTTTGTACCATGGCTGGTTGTATTATAATGATCCATAGTGATCCAAAATGATCCATAATGAGCCAAAATGAGCCATGCTGAGCCATGATGATCCACTATGCTGGCTTTTAGCTGAGATTATACCACAAGCCGCGAATCATCCATTAACTATCAATAGCTAAAATTATTTCGCATCGGCGGAGTCATGGGAAGTTGTTGACCACAACTATCCACTTTGTCAACCACTTTGGACCATTGGTCACCATTGCTATTCAGTATCGACCACCACTGGCCACTGAAATCAACCATTAACCACCATGAACCACCATAGTTGATTATCCTTGCCATTGATGATGAAATCAACTAATTATGACAGTAACCACCTGTATGAACCACCATAGAGTATCAACGATCCTTGCCATTGATGGTGGGATGATCGGACGCGTCGCAGAGAGAACGTTGACAGGTTGATGTTGACATCGCTCCAGTGAAGACGCAACTTGACGGGTCGGATGTCAAAAGGTTGAAGCTGAATACTGATTGTTCTTTGGTAAACGAAGATTATACAAAGGTAGATTCATGGCAAATTCATGGTCAATCCTTGAATTAATGGCTGGAGAACAGTATGATGAACAATGGTGAATCGTGGCAAGTCAAGGTGAATGACAGGCAATGATGCTACTGATACAGAATAATAACCAAGTAATACTGCATTACAATGATGAATACCAATTATTGCGTCGAGAAATGCCGGTACTGACCAAGAGTACTAGTTATAGATAATAAGCAATATCGATAATAGATATTTACAGATTGATGAATAATGTTTAATCAATGAATCATAGGGAATATTGACCAGCAATAGTAGGGAGATACCTCTTGCCTCTTGTAATTATATGGGTAAATTGCCATAAAGATGCCCAGTCGCACGCATTTTTATAGTTGGGAAGAGACAAAAATGCTCAGACATTCCAGGTATGGGCACAGAATCTAGTAGTGAGTTTCTCTTGTGGGGCGTGTCGAGTAGCAGAAACATGGAATTTGGAACAACAGCCATATCTGTTAAGGATCATCCTGAGTCATAGTCCGCTATGTGATGTTACATCATACTTGTTGTGGGTTGTAATGTCAGGCTTTCTATGTCTCATCATATGCCTTTTTGACGACATCTCATGGGATGTTGTCAAGTCAGCCTGGCTCGTTGATCAAAACTCAGACTATGATGGAAACCACGTCATCGGGTCAGCGGGTTTTCTACATGATGAAGCTCAGGGTGGTGTTGCTTCTGATCAAGTCACCAAAAAAATTGGCTTGCAATGTTGGGTTCCTTCTAGAAAGGAAAGATATAGCTACTGTTGTCATTCTATTGGGAGTGTCTTGCTGTGGACATTGCACGGATGCATCGGGTTCAATGTATCGTTAATGTATCGTTTGGCAAAGGATGAGCTTGCCTTTCGTTGCTGAACAATTTGTGGATGATGATGGTTTCTTTCTCCTTGCAGGTGTGGTCATTCTTGTAAAATCAAGGGAGATTGCTAGATATAAGTCTATTTTTGGCAGCCCTTGCCCTTCTTACTGAGCTTTGCTCTCAGTACCTGTCGGAGTTGAACATGTACAAGGCACAAAGTTTGTGTCAACAGGGACTTATACTGTAGCTTGATGAAAAATTCATTGATGCATGAGTCACTTCTGGTACAGTGCTTTGGATGCAGGCAGGAACCGCATGATGGTGGTCATTGTGAGTGCTGTTGTAGTGGTTTAGATAGTGGCCATTGTCATGTGGCTCTAGTTGCATTCGTAGTAGTTGTACACGGTGTTGTTGCCGCTGTCATCGTCGTTGTTGATCCAGTGTTTGGTTGCTTGCATGTAGTTGTTTTCTCGCTAGTTTGGTTATTACATTGTTTGCGTCAGTGTTATTGGTTGATGGTTTGTTTTCGGTTGATCCCTTGTTGTTGGTGTTTGCTGTTGTTACATCATCGCTTTTTCTAGATCGTTGCTGGGTGGCGGATTCCGTCCCAAGGAGCAGCTGCTGTAGCTTGCAATAAGCGGAGGCTGAGGCTCCGAAGTCGTCTCGGGCTGGTTTGGAGAGATGTCCGGGTACCTGTATCACAGAAAGATCATTTTTTTTCAGGGAAATTTGGCATAGCGCTGGGGGTACCACCAAGTACGAACCTGCTCAAGTCATACACAACGGGAGGATTCATGGAGCAGCATTTGGTCAAATCCCTTCAGCCTCCACGTCAACCAAAAAATACTGGCAATATCTTGGAACTCCTAAGACTTCAATGTTCAATGCTCGGGTGTGATTTCTCCAACGGCTCAATCATTGAACTGTCCGGTTTTCTCTGGAGCCCCGCGGATGGGAAGTGTTTGATAGGTCGGGCTGTCCGCAAATGCGAAAAAAAAAGCAACGCCGAGAGCATCGGTGACATCCTGGGCCTTTGGCACCCCAGTAGAATCGCATTTGTGGATGCGCGCCCATGTCGCCTGGTGCTCCCTCAAAATGGGGGCTGCACAGCGGCACCGCCCAGGGCAGGGAGTTCCAGTGATGCAGATCTCGGGTTGAGTGGTCTCGAAGGAACCAATCTGAATACCAGATGAAGGAATCTTGCTGTAACAATGAGGATTTCTCAAAATAGGGGACCCCCCAAATCATCCATGATTAATCATTCATAAGTCCATAAGTAATAAACCAACCAGTTTTGGGGTCTCCCATGCCATTTTGAGAACCCGCCCATATTGATAACACGGTTGTTGATCTTGCTCTTGTTCAGTCTGATGTTGGTGGTACCGAGATTTGAGGGTGATATCAGCTACATCACCAAGAAGTGGTAAATCATACTCATTGAAGTAGATGATGATAAAGACTACAATCAAACCGCATGTTGGCAATATAATGTTATACATGCAGAAACTTTGGAGAATGAAATGACAAGTACAAGGCGAAGGCACACGGTTTTGCTGGGACCCCAAAGCATTGACCGATCCCGTTTGGAATGGGTGGGGGGGACCAACATTGCCACAACCCCCCTTGTGAATCTATATTTGGCAATGGTGTTTCGCCAGTGTGGAAGGCTGCTGGATTTGGTTGAACAATGCCTTCCTATGTTCATAGGTCCAAGCCTAGGTCATCGAATTGCTGCTCATAAATGTGCCCATTCAAACACAAAGATCAATGTCAGCCATAGGCAAGCCGGAATCGTTGGTAACTGTTCATACCCTCCATTTCAATTCCGAAATCATGTTTTTCAGCATCGGAACAATCGGAATAGCCATTTGTTGCTGCCAAGACAAGCAGAGCTGGAGAGTACAGGTGATTTGTGTGCACCAGGTGTGGGCGGTATCAAAAATCGGTAGCTGCTTGTTTGGCCGGCAAAAGACCATCAACGGTTCAGTGGTCAGCCACTTCTAGAAACTTGGCGTCAGCCAGTGGGCTTGAACTTGCTGGCCAGGCTTGTAAAGAATTGCATCCGGCTGGAACCAGTGTCCGGGCTTGCCAATGTATCCCCATGATTTGAACATTGGAACAAGCTAAGGTAGAGTATCACGTACATAGTAGATCAGTGTCTTCAGATATATGTGCATATTTCCTTTGTTGTTGTAGATCCTTTCCCTCACTTGTATATGGCACAGATTTGCTGCAAGGGAGAATATCTCAGGGCTCACAAGAGATCTGTTTCATCATGAGAACTGGCCGCTTTCCTTTCAGCAGCAGTTGCCAGCTTTGGCACACAGACAGTGGCATATGTGCTGCACATGTCGGATGGGACGCTTAGCGCCCATTTTCTGCGAGGGTGAAACAACGGTGTGACCCTGTCAAGGCAGGACAATCACAGAATCCCTTGGCCACCGCTGCTATTCTTCAAATTATATTGTTCACTCAGGGAATGTTTGGAGGAGTCTTGTTACACCATGGCCCCTTGCTGTGATAACATTTGTCTATCCTAGGTAGATGATCAATCGCACCTAAAATGAACTAGTTAATTGCAATCGATGAGAATCGGTCAGTGACAATCAGAAACCTATACCAGGGTGACCCATCTATGATACAAACACATGATCAACCAGTCAGTGGAATTATCTTTACTTGATCAGCAAATAATCAGCTGGTGACACAGTAGAATGCCCTCGCAGCGTTTCAAGCGTCGCGTTCAGCTTCCGCCCGTTGTGGAACTGGGGTTCGCGCGATAGGAATTTTCGGGCACCGCAATGTCAACCTTCCAGTAAGCATCACTCAACGTTGATACTGATGACTGATGGCAACCCTAATTTTTTGATTAATGCAAGACGACCAACTATGGTAATATTGACGATCATTAATCATGATTGACCAGCATTATGCAATGATATTTAGTCATCAGTTTTGGTTCATCGGGATGCCATGAGTGCTGAGAAGTTCTGCACGCCAAACAAGAGGCACAGATCGAATTTCCGTGAAGTTTTACCCGTACAGCTGACAGGACATAGAGGGCGGCTCTCCCTGATGCGATTGGTGACAGAATCGCATAACAATAGGACTGACCAAGACACTCAACACAACTGACAGATGAACAGCCATCATGACACGGTATAGGGGGTGATCTCCTTAAATGGATGGGTGAACATTCCAAGTTAGGCTGCAAAGATGCTGCCTTAGTACAGGACCTTGAGCGCGACCCTAGCTTGATTGGCTCACCAAACCCTCTTCCAGGTAGGTCGTGAAAATCCCCGATCCATTATTTCTAACTTACAGATACTATAGCGATTCGCAAGCAATTCATAATTTTAACCACACTCATTAACCATTACCTGGTACATTAACCATGATTCACTACCATTCACCATGCTTAACCACTACAATTTTCGTAGGTCCAACTAGATGAAGTGCTACGCAATATGTAAAAATTCCCCGAACTCCAAGATCCTTTTTTTGGCGGTCGAATTCTCGTGCATACCAAAGATTGATACTGATGTTTAGAAAATGCAAGAAAATATAAGTAAAATAAAAATAAAAATAAAACAACTTTAAAATATATTAAGATTATTATGTAATTATTATTATATTAAAAAAAGAAAGAAGGGGATTACTTCTGATAGCATTTTGGAATTATTTATAATACCCTTGAGGTTTTGAGTGACCATAACTTAAATAATTGAGGATTAGGATATATATGTTCCAGGTTCTGGGTCCCTCCCTCCCCCGCACCCATGGTTATGGTACCTGGTGTACCCCCCTCCCCCTGTGGTGTGGTGTGGTGTGGTTGTGGTTTATGGTGGTGGTGGGGTTGGGTATTGTATTAGTAATATGATAATAATTAGGTAGTATATAAAAAGTATAAATATATAGATATATGGACTATCTGATAGTGGATAGGTAGTATATGGGTAGTGTAAAGGAAATGTGTAATATTAAATAGATAATAAGTAGGTGGTATGTAGGTAGTAAATAAGTAGTATATAGGTAGCGTAAAAAAAATATATAGGTAATAAATAGGTAGTAAATAATATGTAATGGTATATAAATAGTATATATAAATAAAGTATGTAGGTAAATAAGTGGTAAATAGGTAGTATATAGGTGGTATATAGGTAGTATATAGGTAGTTTATAGGTAGTTTGTAGGTAGTGTATAGGTAATAAAAAAGAAATATATAGGTAATAAATAGGTAATAAATAAATAATAAATAGGTAATATATAAGTAATATGAAAAATATCTAGGTAATAAATAGGTAGTAAATTAATAATAAATAGGTAATATATAATATTTAAAAAATATATAGGTAATATATAATTAATATAAAAATAATTAAAATAATTAATAAGAAATATAAAAATAATATATAGGTAATATATTATTATTATTTTAATTTTAATATATTTATATTTTATAAATTAATATAATATATAAATAATAAAAAAATATTATATTAATTTTTAATTTTAATAGATAAATAAATATATTTAATATATATATATATATTTAGAAAAAATATAATAAATAATTAAATTTTAATAAAAAAAAATAAAAATTAAATTTTTATTAATATTTAAAATAATGTATAAATATATAATGTACCTGGAATACATAAAATATGAAATTGGATTTTTTAGTCCTAAATAGGGTCCCGGAATTAAAGCAAAAAAATATATATATAGAATATATTTCAGCACCCGGGAGATCGAAAAGGATGAACCCGGGACGACGAAAAACATATACATAGAATACAGGAGAGATCAAAAAGGATGAACCCGGGACGACGAAAAACATATACATAGAATGTATTCAAGCCCCCGTGAGATCGAATAACCAAGAAAAACATGTACATAGAATATGGAATTTTACGCTGTTGATAATGTTGATACTATTAACAATTAATTGTTCTTTACACACATGCTAAAAAATAAAAGAAGAAGTTTGAAAGAGAGGACCTACTTAATTGGCTCAACATAATTCAACTACATATATAGGGTCCAAATGGTTAGAGATTTTAGCATGGTAAACTCCGGTGTCAAAAGTGTTGTTTTAAGCACATTCTTAGGCACGTACAGGGATTCTTGCACAATCTGAAATACCAACTACACTGTATACGGTTTCATGGTTAATAATGAACAGGATTAGACAGGTAATATTCTATGTACCCGGTTGCCCAACCTGATTGGTTCAACTAGATGGTCCAAATACTTGGACAAGAGAGTTTTAAAGCCAACAGAAATGGTCAATGGTTTAGAAGAATATTCATAGTTAAGAATGTACAAGCTGGTAATATCAGTTTGTCAAAACATTTAATGAGAATGGTCAATATAAATAGTTTACAACGGTTGATATTAGTGGGGGTTGATGGAAATTGCCTATGGCAGTATGAAGTCTATACATATTAAGAATCAAGAATGAACACCTCATATTCTATGTATCCGGTTTTGCAACCTGATCGGTTCATCAGGTAGTTAATTCTTGGGTATTGATACGGTATCGTAATATTCTATGCATTGAGTTCCCCGAATTAATGAATTTAACTACAAGGGCATTCAAGGGCTATATCCTGTGTGCCAGCCGGATCGGGTCAGTTTCATTGGCAGTGAGTAATGCAGCCGCTTGGATTCAGCTTCCACTTTGGCTGGCTGTTACAGGGCAGTGGGTTTTGGGGGGCATGTCAGATGTCCTGCATCGTGTGCTGGCGGGGCATGCGCGTGGGGATCATTATGCTGTGGTTGGGGCGCTACCTGCGATCGGTGGGGAGGAGGTAACTCCGGAGGATCGCTTGAGAGCATTTCTAGTGGTGTCAACGACATCTACTGCAGCAGCTGGGTTCTGCAATATTTACTTCTTATTTTGTTGAATTTAGCACATGGTTGGCTTCAATTTCCAAATTAATGTATCATAGTTTTGGAGCAATATTCTATGTATCCTTTTCCAGCATCTATTTCATGATCCTATTACGGTTTCTTTGAAGAAATTCCCTTTATTTTCTTTGCGTTGCAGTTTTGGAGCAATATTCTATGTATACGTTTCCAGCATCTATTTCATGAGCCTATCACCGTTTCTTTGAAGTAATTCCCTTCATTTTCTTTGCATTGCAGTTTTGGAGCAATATTCTATGTAGCCTTTTCCAGCATCTATTTGATGATCTTATCACGGTTTCTTTGAAGAAATTCCCTTTATTTTTTTTGCATTTTTGAACCCGTCTAGGCATTGAAAGCCGCGTACAATGCCACCTGCCTCGTCATTCACCCTGACAAGAATGAGCACCCTGATGCAACCAGAGCCCAAACCTATCTAAACGAGTCTATGACAGTGCTTGAATCTGCAATTGCCAGGTCGGAGTACAACTACAGCATCAGAAATAAGCTTGAAAAAGCAGCAGAGCAGACTAGGAGGAAGAGACAGAGATCACAGTTGGGCGCAAAACTGCGCCCCCACAGCAGAGAAGTACATGTGAAAAGCAAACAAACCAACTCAGCTTCCGGAGGAGCAAGCAAACAGGCACCCAGCAAAGAGCCTGCAGCAGACAACAAAGTCCAGGAGCCATCGCTTTCCAGCAAAGCAGCGGAAGCAACATCTAGCAAACAACCAGCCGAGCAAGCAGGTCTGAAGTGGTGGGATGTTTCCGGTCTACAGGTCAGGCAGTACAAGTTATGGGTAGCAGTGCGGCTGAACAACGCATTGGTCCGAAAGTTTCCGTTCAAAGAGTGGCAGGACGAAATTGTAGCAATGCAAGTTACCACAGAGTTTGCCAAGAAGGCAGCAAAGCAACTGTTTGAATTCCGATTTGCCAAAAACAAAAAGGACAAAGCAGCTTTCCTGACAACCAACGGTGTGGAGTTTTCGGCTTCCCTTACAGTAGTACAGTTGCAGTCGCATTTGGAGCAGGCCGGTCAGCGCTAAAGTTATGAAAGTGCATGTAAACAAAATACAATTTTACACCAATATATGTAAATTAGTAAATATATACATATATTTATTTATTTATTTATTTGCAATATTATATGATGCTATTTTTTGATAACTACAACAGTTGGACTTCCGTTCTTCCTTTTGCAAGGTTCCCCCTGCAGGTGCTGTTCGACGGGAAGTTCGCCGCCGTTGAGGATCATATCCGATCTGTTTTCAAAAACAGCATTGGGGCTGATGTTCTTGGTGAATCAGCTGAGATCAAAGAGGGCGTTTCCTTTAACAACTTCAAGGGAATTTTTCAAGCTGTTTTTACAGTTGGGGATCAGGCAGGGCTGTGGAACAAAAACATATATATGTTTTCTTCCTGTCTAGCTGGGTGAATTTAATACATAGAATATGGGAATGGGCCATTCCCACTGCGAAAATCTATACTTGTGAACGATGTTTTTGTTACCAATAGCAGCACCCTATCAGCAAAGTCATTCTTTAAGTAGTTTTGGGTCACTAAATTCCTTTTGTTCCTTGCCAGGAACAATATATATAGAATATGAAAAAGGTTGACAAACCAAAAAACACCATACCAAATTCATCAAAACCCTTTGGGTAAGCCTATATATTCTCAAGCATCTCCCCTGAACCAGGCACTTGTGAAAGAGTTTCCTACCAAGGAGGACGCCATGCATTGGTTGGATATATTGAAATCTTTGAACAACAAGAAGCTCTTGAGAGGACAATTCGACCTTGTGAAATCAGCATCGGCAACCCGTAAGGCAACCCAAGAAGTTTATGAGAAGATCCTGGCATCCAAACAAGTGTTTGTTCCAGAAGACAACCCTGCCTATATGCAGAAGCCTGCTGAGGGGAAAGACATCTGGAACGAAATGTTCCCGAGAGATCAACCGCCAACGGGGCCAGATCTTCCAGTTTCCAGTGTTCGAGTGCCCCACACTTGCCTAGACAAACTGAAATTGATGGGCTTTGAGGAGCCGGTCGTTGGAGAACTTTGGGGCTGGCAGCACAAATCTTTGGGGTGGCGTGCTACTACCATCATCACTCACAATGGTCACGAAGACTTCAGCGATGTCCCAACGGAAAGTAGCACGCTAACTCATTTGGGTTTTATCCGCTGTGGTATGGATAACCCCGAACTGACTCCTGCGGACAAAATTAAGATGCAATCAATCACTGGCGGCCAACCTGTCGTTGCCATTGTGGTCTCCTATCCAGCTTCTTGTTTGCGAATTGCACGTGGTTAACATTTTCAAAACACAAAAGCAATGGTTGTATTGGAAACCTTTTTATGGGGGGATCACGGAGCCTAGATATGGCTGTAACATGTAGCCACCACTTGGCAACAGCCTTTAGTATGAAACATACCAGTGAA
This sequence comes from Symbiodinium kawagutii, assembly GCA_009767595.1. Lineage (NCBI taxonomy): Eukaryota > Dinophyceae > Suessiales > Symbiodiniaceae > Symbiodinium > Symbiodinium kawagutii. Next base: position 55,556 of record VSDK01022726.1, read on the forward strand.
AAGGACTATATTCTATGTATGGGTTGGTGCATGCTAATACCCACAATTCCGCATTTAAGACTGGAATGCATACATACCAAAATCAAAGATCTCTTTCATTGAACAATGCGCTTGTGGCAACATATTCTAAGTATTGGGTTGTGACCCAGGTTGTGAAACGGTTCTGTTCGGAACGGGATGAATCCGTATTTAATTATTATATATGTTATTGATGCTAACTTCCCCTTCTGCAGCAACCGAAACTAGGTCAAGATTGGGGTGGTGCGATTGTGGGAACTGTTTGGCGCCAGTGCGGTATCTTCATCTTCTGACAAAGCTACTGGGAAGTTTGAGGAGGTCAAGATCGAAGCTCTTGCACGACGTGTCCAAGGAGAAACCTTTCAAGTCCATCCAGCTACATCTAGTGGGAAGTCTTTCGATTCCCAGGTGGCTAATGCCTTCGAAAGGCATTTAGCCCGAAAACTGACTCCGGAAGAGGAACCTGCTGAGCAAGCTACTCTTGGATTTGTGAAAAAACCAGTGCTGGGAGACGGCTTGTGCTTTTGGCACTCAATGCTACGTGTTTTCCTTGCAGAAGAGTACGACACCTTCGAAAGAGCAGAATCAGGAGGCCCCAAGGACCAAAAGAGACTTTCTGTGGAGGTAACCCTGGCCAAGACTGCCCATGACGAATTCTTGTCACTGTATGGTGCATCCCAAGCAGTGAACCAGGACCACTTTCGCTATCTGAAGGGCACTTCGCAAGTCCCAATAAATCTAGTCCAAACAATTTGTGAGATAAGCGAGCTCTCCTTGCGCGTTACTATCTCTGCAGAGGCCTGACCTTACGAAAACAAATGCATAGAATATTGTGCCCCAAATCAGAACTTTGCAATGATATATATATATATAACATTGGTTCGGGGGTGTGGTAAAAGAAAGCACACCAAACAATTAAAATTAAAACCACCATATATTCAGGAACTACGGTTGTGAAGGCTCTTCAGGGGGTTGTACCCATGATGTTCTTTTGGTTAGGCCATGGATTTCGTGCATGATTTTCCCAAAGATGCGATCTATGGTATCGACTCCAAGCCTTCTGGCCACTTGCTTTTCAGCTTTTTGACCGAGGGGAAGGCCGTGGCAGGTTACTATGACTTGTTGGTACCTGGGAAACCCGCTCACATGGAGCTTGCAAAGGAGGTCCCACATTTTCTGAAGTGGCGAAAGGAGAACATTACCAATGTATTGGCAGAAATTGAATCGGACAAACTCTGCCCCGAGGACAAAGTTCTTCCGAGTCATGGTCTAAATTAAATATAGTTGGAAGAAAACTATACATAGAATATGGTTTTACATCAAACGTACATGCACATGTACCTTGAGTAATCAAACAAAGGTATATATAGATATGTATCTATTGTGTATATTTATTGAATTTAAAGATATATATATATATGTGGGGGGGGAACAGATCTTGTCGGTATTGTGCCCTGACAAGGACCCAGCAGTTCAACATACCTCAATGGTCGATGCGACCACGACCGGTCTTCCAGAGAACGGGTTGGCGACACGAGAGCAGGGATCTGTGTCAACTGAAGACATTAATTCAATTGCTTCCTTACTTCCTGAACGGAGTCCTGCTGATTCTTCTACTGAACCTGCTTTCAGTGCAAAATTTTTCCCAGACGCTGAGAGCGTGGGGGATGTGGAGACCGCAGCAGGTCATGACATTTCTTGTCATTTTTGCTGATGACTTTTATATACTTTTGTCACAGGTATAGGCCCCTCCACCATTTAAAATATTTACATATATATATATATACATATATATACATGTTTAAATGGTTTAAACGGTAGCGCAATCCTAACATTCATGTATACACATGAATATGTAGGCAGTATATACAAATGAATGTTGTTTTCAAATATCTGTGGAGGAAAAAAACACATATATATATATATGTATAATTCCATGTTCCATAGATTGTTCTCCAAGGGAAGCCTTCTTTTCAAAGACTCCCTGACTAAGGCTTCAAGTTTGCATGCTCTCCATGTTGAAAAGCCGACGCTAGCATCGCTGCAGAAACTGACCAAGATTGTGCACATGCATCAGCAATGGCAGGATCGTATCTACAAGGGCGCCAAGACGTGGGAGCTAAGCAACTGGGCTCTGATGATTAGAACTTTGTCACATGCTTGGAAATGATCTTTTCAACATGGGGAATCCCATCATCGGAACAGAAAAGCAACCCACAACCCATATTCTATGTAGATGTTTTACCAACCAAATAGGCCCCCAATTTACTTCGACAATTGGCTCCACTGTTTGGAACCAATCCCATGCGGTGTTCATTGTTGGAATCCTACACTGACACATACAACCCATATTCTATGTATATATTGTACCAACCAAAAAACCTTACATCCACTGCAAAAATTCATTCTATTGTTTGGAATTTTCCCTATCAACATGGGAATCCCATGTGGTGTTCACTATTAGAACTATACACTGACACATACAACCGATATTCTATGTGCCCTAGTTAACAACCAATTGGGGAAAGCAATGCCTGATTTTAACCACCCAGGGAATGTATCCTGGGCATTCACGGGTCGAGTTGGACTTTGGCACGACAGCACGGTGACCGGAAGTGTGAAGATTACCAATTGCAAGCTTGTTGCCTTGCGATGTGATGATGGCCTCGAGTGGGAGCCCTTTGACACCACTGAGGCTGCAGCAGCCTTGTTCCCTTTCAATCCCGAAAATGTTGAGAAACACGGGGTACCACTAGAAACTTTGCGGATGTTGGTTAAGTCCTGGTCGCGTATCTACGCTTGGTTTCTGGAGGACCTAGTCAAATTCAGTTTCCCTTTGCCAGTTGGGATCCGCAAGGGTGCGCAAAGATTTCAAAACATGGATAAAGATAACTGGACTGTGGAATGGGAAAAACATTACCGAAAGGAACAAGCCCCAGAGCCCATCCCAACCAGAAAGCCATCGTCTCCTATGACTGTCCTCGGAATGGGTTTGAGGGAAGCATTTTCATTCCTGGAGGGAGATTGCGATGTACTTCTCAAATCCTATAAGCCCGACAAGATCGAGACTGGTACTATACACATTGCAGTCACCCGTGACAACACAGCTTTCATAGTGGGGTCCTTCTCTCTTCAACATGTTCTTCAATGCAACAAGCTTTCGGATCTGCGGAAGTTGGAGGCCGAGGGGCACCACTACTCGCATACGCAATCTGCCAAGCAGACTCAAGGACTTGATTCTGGCAAACCAGTGCACACATGGATCCTCAAGGACAAGGAAACCTTCCAGCCTCCATTGACATGGAAGACAGATCCTAGGATATATACTATGGTACAAAAATGTTGTTTCGCACATTTAATTTCCCCTCAAAGGTTTGGACCATAATCAATCATTATATTTGCATCTAAAGCGAGGAACAAGCCGGGCCCATTTGAAAGTCTAGCAGGTTCCTTCCTCTTATGTCTTGCCCCGGCCCAGGACCGTAAAAACCTGCCGAAGGTTTGCTATGTTGAGCCCAAGGAGATCTTGGATGATGCGTGCCCGGGCTCTGCCAGTGAAAGAATCCACAAAATTATACCGCTAAATATGAGGAGGAAGGTGATAAATATGCAGTGCCAGAATTCTATGGAACTGTTCAAAACTACACGGTGGTTCCTTGCGGGGAGGGCATACATAGAATATGGCAGATATATTGTTCAAAAAAATATAAATGCCCCTAAATTAAATATACCAGCCCATTTTTCAGGGAATGCAAGTCCTAAAAAGCAATCATTCAAACAATCCTGGGCAGTCCCAAGATCACCATGATAGCCAGACATGCAAAAATGCTGGGGTGGTACGATTGGTGGAAATACGATTCACTATTATTCTATGTTTCCTTGCAGGGGCCGCATACATAGAATATGGCATAGCAATGGTTTCTTCCATATATGTTCCTAAAATTCACCAACCAAAACTGCTTCGCACAGGTTGGCAGGTTATTCCCAAGTATAGAAGGGAATTGGGCATTGGGAAAACGATGACCAAACAACAACATTTTGGTGTTCAAGTCTAACTTAAGTTACCTGGTACTACTGTGGGATTCAACCATTTTTCCCATTACCTCTGTGAAGGGGCCATGGCTCGCCTTCACTCCTAGGCAACCAGTTGCTACAACGTGGCTCCATCCTAAAGTCCACAAACCAAAACTGCTTCGCATACTATTATTAATTCTATGTTTCCTTGCAGGGGCCGCATACATAGAATATGGCATAGCAATGGTTTCTTCCATATATGTTCCTAAAATTCACCAACCAAAACTGCTTCGCACAGGTTGGCAGGTTATTCCCAAGTATAGAAGGGAATTGGGCATTGGGAAAACGATGACCAAACAACAACATTTTGGTGTTCAAGTCTAACTTAAGTTACCTGGTACTACTGTGGGATTCAACCATTTTTCCCATTACCTCTGTGAAGGGGCCATGGCTCGCCTTCACTCCTAGGCAACCAGTTGCTACAACGTGGCTCCGAGGGTCTCTGCTAGAAATGTCTTTGGCGTCAATAGCCCACTACCTGATTGATCGGCTGACTGTTCCAGAGCTGGAGCGGCTGAAACAGGTTGTCAAGGGCTTGGATGGGCAAACAATATCTGTCGGGTCTACTTGCAGCGGGCTCGCAACCACTGGCATTTGTGTGAAAAATTTGTTCCACGCTCTCAACCAGAGATTCCAGACCAACATCACATCCAAGTGCGAATTCGCAGTGGAGATTTGCCCCAAAAAACAGCAATTCATCCTGGATGCTCATGGGGATGAACTACGTCATTTGTTTTCCAATGTGACATCTTTCACTGATGATACTGCTTTTTGTCTCCGGGAAAAGAAATTTGTGCCAATACCCAAAGTTTTCTTGCTGGTGTCGAGCCCGTCATGCGTGAATTTGTCGGGACAACGTAGTGACAGAGCTGACTATGCGAAGAGCTATGCATCACATAATGGAAACGAATCTGGGGAAACCTACCACTACGGGTACAAGGCAGCTTTGAAAAAGTGCGAGGCACAGGTGTCCATTTACGAGAACGTCAGGGATGCAGCTTCAGCACTCAAAGGTCCCGATGGGAAAGCTTGCAAGCCTGCTGTTCAGATCATTCAATCTGATTCCTAGCTTTGCTTAGATTGTATGTGTGATTCCATCCTCCCAAGTTTAAACCCGCCCCCAGCTGAAACATCATAGACTTACATAGGTTGTAGCTTCTTGTGGAAGAGGGGGTTGATTGTAGTTTGCGGCTATTAACATTGAAAACCAGTAGGAAATAATTTTTACCCTACACCATGGGGGCAGTTATTGAGCTTTACCCAGAGCTTTTGTGGTTGAATAAGGTTGAAATATGGTTTTACAAAGAACATGTCAAAAACAACGCTGGTTTTTGAAAAATGCGCAGACTTCCGTAACATTTTTTTGATATTTTATGTATACCACCTCAGCAACCAAAACAAGGATTTGGCGGAGTTTGGCCATTGCTTCGAATACACCAAAGTGGACAGCGGCCACGTTTTGATGCCGCAACGACGGGAGCGGGTGTGGGGATCTAGCTCCCTCAAGGTGGATGATGCGACCAAGTATGCCCTGGAGATGAAAATGACCATGCGAAGATTGAAATCCTCTGTGCGTTTTGGCCTCTCACATTTACTGCAAGATGATTTACCCGAAGGGGATCCCCCAACAGGTGGGCAATGTCCAAACCACATCGTTTATATAATATATATATATATATATATATATCTGTGTGTGTGTAATTCATATTTCGTGCTATCTAGCTATGTGGCCGTGTATTCAAAAGTTGACTCAGTTTTAATTAACATCATCTACTATTATAAAAGTCACCAAATGTCACAGGTTTGCCCGTTCACATGCTCAGGCAAAGCATTTGCTTCGAGCTTGCAGTCGGTCGAACAGGCTTGCCAGGAACGAAAGCTGGACGTTGCCGGGGCCTGCTTTGATGTCAGTACCAGTTGCAAACGTGCTCCTGAGTGGACCTACGACCAGCTACCATGTGTTCGCCCTAGCCATAAGATTTGGTCATGCGGCAAGAAACGTTATGTCACTGGCCAAGAAGCCCTGCGTTCTCATGGTGTCTATTCACAAGACTTTCAGAATCCCCAGGCCGTTGTGGATCTGGAAAAAACGTTTGCGCTAGACCTTGCTGGCAATGCTTTCAGTACAAGTTGCCTTTTGGCAAAGATTCTTTGCACGATGGTGAATGCGCCGCCTTGGAAATCCCTTGCTGCACAAATGCCCTCAAAGCGTTCAGGTCTTTTGCATCAGTGCGCTCGCAATTCCGCGAAAATGTCATCCTCTTCCAACACACCATCCTCCGCAGAACCTCCTTCAAAGAGACAGAGAAAGACCAAAGCTGGGATGAAGAGGAAAAATTCTGATGGTGATGAGGGTGAAGCTGCCAAAAAACCAAGAACGGATGGGACACGAGATGGTGACGGTGATGCTGAGCCGGGGAAATCTCAGGACAAGAACAAGCAACAGAGGGGGAAAAATGCGAAAGGTTCCCTACTTACCATCAGCAAGAAGATGGAGATCCTAAAGTGCTTGGAAGATTTGAAAAGCAGTGGCGCCAAGCACCCTGAGAAGGCCGGGCTCAACAAACTGCCAAAAGGATCAGGGAAGGGTTTCCCAGGGGGTATAAGCAGGAATATTACTGCTTAGCAAAAGATTTGATAAACAATTTCAAAGTTTACTTGTGGAAATATATTCTATGTATAGTTTCCAACCAGCTATTTCAGATTTGTTAATGGATGATCCTGAGCAAGATTAGTGTTGGGGGTATAAGCAGGAATCACCGCTTAGCAAAAGATATGATAAACAATTTCAAATTTTACTTGTGGAGACATATTCTATGTATAGTTTCCAACCAGCTATTTCAGATTTATTGATGGATGATCCTGAGAAGGATTAGTGAAGGGTCTCCCAGGGGGTATAAGCAGGAATATCACCGCTTAGCAAAAGATTTGATAAACAATTTCAACTTTTACTTATTGAGACATATTCTATGTATAGTTTCCAACCAGCTATTTCAGATTTGTTGATGGATGATCTTGAGCAATTACATCAAACATTCTGGACAGTACCCGAACAATACCTCCTGATATCTCCTGGTCCGTATCGGATGTCTGGTTCTCCACCAGCTGTTTTAACATGTTCCTTTTCCATTCTTAACTACTGCTTGGTGTTTCATTCCAAGATATATGGTCGAATGCCTAAACATATTCCATGTATTCCTTCCATCCCGCACCATCACCAACTGTTATTAAAATGTTTCTTTATATAGATGTATGGTTTCCCACCAGCAAATCCCACATTTCCCTTGAACAACAATTATCCCTGGATCAACAGGATTTTGGGAATAATAATAATAAAATGAATTAGCACTTCTGGATCCATATTCTATGTATGCTGTCCCACCAACTATTTTGAAGTTTTCCCTTACCTTACCCTTCAAACAAATGGAAATACCATGGCTTTATTGGTTTTGCCCATGCCCTCACAGGCTTTGATCGCATTGAAGATGCCGGGCTACTATCAAGGAGCTGCTGGAAAGTGGAACAAAAGCCGAAAGCTGTATGATTGGGACCTTCTGGGGGAAAAATGCCCATCTATTGCTGCCAAATACGACGAAGTGCCAAATTAGTTTCGTCCAAGACTCAACATTAAATCCACCAAGGGCCGGAACCAGGGCAGAATTCCCCAAGAAGTCTATGATGTGTGTGATTCCATTCTGAAAGACGCTATTCATGATGGCTTTGAACTCAACCAACAAAGTGTTCAAGCAGTCCTACATGACACGCTGAAGGCCTTCAATGATGAGGCTGCTGTTGGCCGAAGCGAAACCTAATTTTGAGTTTGAATCAAGATCATACCAATGCACTGAAAACGCAAAGGGAATTCTATGTATTGGTTTCAGCAAGGGAAAAATGAATGGATGGTTTTTAGGTGGTTCATAGATGGACTTGGGATGGTTTTGGGGTGGTTACTACATCTTTTTTGATTGTTTTTTGGTTGGTTAATGGATGGTTTTGTAGGTGGTTCGTAGATGGACTTGGGTTCGTTTTTCACTATTCAAAGATGAGTGTAAAGATGCCTTTACATATTAATTACCAACAAGGCTAAACATCAATAATCATCAATAATAATGATTATCAAGATGTTAAACCACATTAAGATATATAAAGCCACCTTTTCTCCTCCTTTTCCTCCCCTCCTTTTCCCACCTTCATGGCCCACTCCCTTCCTCCCTTTCCTCCTCCCCCCCTGGCCTTGGAACGTCTCCTGGTCCTTTACCCACCTTTCCCCACCTCCTGGGCCCAGACGATGGTTCCAAAGCATCGCAACCCCCACCACCTGAGACCCAATGTGGGGGCGGCAGCGCCTTCGAGTCAAGATGGGTTTATGTTGGGCACATGTTAGGCACAGAGATTGGGAAATGTTGGGGTTTATGTTAGTCTATGTTCATAATATTGATCAAGAATGATCAAGATACATGATCATAATTGATGAGTATAACAATGATAAACATCAATAATTATAAATAACAATGATAAAGAATAACAATAATAATGATGATTGTAAGATATTCTAAGTATATTAAAGTATATTAAGATGTATAAACCCACCTTTTCTCCTGTCCCCACCTACCCCCCCTCGTTGGTCACGCCGGCTCTCCTGCGTGACGAGGCCCTCGCCCACGAGGCATGGCCAAGCCCGTTGTGCACCCAGGTTGGGCCCGTTCACCTCTGTGTTAGGCTTGTGGTACAGGAAATGTTGGGAAAAGATCCGAGGCACAGCTGCGTTTCCCACCTGTCCCCACTTTTCTCCCTGGCCCAGCGCTTGCGCCTCCAGCGGCCCATGAGTTCCACAGGCCCATTTATTTTGGGTTTATGTTGGCAGACCCTCCCCACCTTTGGTCTTCTCTTCGCAGACAGGCACAGAGGTTGGGTTTATGGTGGGTTTATGTTGGGAAAAGGGTGTCTTAGGTACAGGAAAGGTGTTCCTAAGGAAGGTTTGTGGGGGAGGTTTGGGGCCCATAAGAAAGTCTAAATCTCCAAGAGCTCTCTTGGTGAGATAGATTTTTTCTTCTTTTCTGACCCTTTTCACCCCTCCTTTGTCACCAGCATATGTTCGATTCATGATAGTGATATGTTGAAAATCCATGCAATTACCCCAAGCTTTGCCCTCCCAAGCTTCACCAAGTAGAAGGTGGCAAAATGGCGCGAAAGCAAGGAACAGGCTGATTTGGCAGCATTGGATGATCTTGTCCGAACTGGGGCAAGTAAGGAGGATATCCAGAAATTGCAGAAAACGCAAGAGGACAAGAAGGCCTCCTGGCCTTGCGTTGTCAATGTTGCTGAAAGTAAAAGTGCCTTGAAACAGGCAGCTGCAAAATTTTCCACCTCCTATGGGTATGCCATGTTTTCGCAAGACAAGCCGACAAGACACTTGCCAAGGGATCCTCCAGCAGTTCAACATGTCAACAACTTTATCACTATGAACATCAAAGAAAACAAAGTTGACGGCCGCCTCGTCGGTAACTGGGATCAGGTTTGGACCTGTTTGTTTGAACCCATGCGTAAGACTTTGTGGAAACCTTCTGGCATGACTCAGAAAGATGATTTATCCCGATATCCCCGTCGGCAAACTGTGCGTGCAGCGCTTCAACAACACTTCGGGTCTACAGTGGAGATGCCTTTTCATGAGCGCAAAGCCAAGTGGACAGCCAAGCTGGCGACCATCAGGGGGTATGGCGGAAACAATACCGTCAATGCCTGGAGGACTATTTTATTTTCGAAAATGATATTCTATATATTGATTTCAGCAAAGGAAAACTCAATATATGGTGTGCAGTTGGCTAATATCAAATTTTTTTGAGGTACTTAAAAATGGTTTTGGCTTGCTTAATCGATGGTTTTTGAATGGTTTTTAGGTCGTTTGTAGATGCTGTGCAGGTGGTTAGTAGATGGTGTTCAAGTAGTTCATAATTTGTTTTTAGGTGGCTAACTGATAGCTTTTTAGTGACCAATAAATCTTAATAGATAGGTTTTGGACGGTCAATAGATGGGTTTTGGTTTACAAAATGATATTCTATGTATTGGTTTAAGCAGGGAAAAACTGAATATTGCAATTTCCACTGCATAAAACATTGTGGTACGTTTCAGTAGTTCTTGACCAGGAGCCCTAGAACAACCACGATTGTATCCTGGATCACCGGGGAGGTCGGGATTGGATACGTGACGGTCCCTGATGGCTATTTGAGCGTTGAGGAAATGGAGTCCCTCAATCAAGAACACCGTGGTGTGCTGTTGGTTCAGAGCTCAGGGACTGACAGCCACATGTGGTCAGGTACAACCACAGTCCGGTTTTTGGAACAATTGACCATCGAGCTGCGCAAGCAGCGCCGAAAACTTGGTATCTACGACACCAGCGCCAAAGCGATGATCATCTGCGACAGGTGTACATCGCATTTGAGCAGAAGCTTCGGCGGGCATGGGCCCGTGAACAGAATGTGTTGCTTGTTGGATTGGATCCGGATTCTGACATCCAGATTCCAGGTGGTGGGTTTCAAATCTGGCCAGCATTTTTGGGGGGTGACAATCTTGATAATGGGGACCAGCAATTCTAATCACACAAAAAAGCTTCAACGGTAATTACCAGCAAACCACATGGTTTTCCCCGCCTTACCCACTATTCTATTAGCTTTGATATTCTATGTATTTTTTCCACCAACCATTATAGCAGTTTCTTTCTATCTTTGGGATAACGGTCAACCTCAAATTGCAAACAATTGCACGGACATATCGCTCGCTAGAGTTACCTAGCTGACTAAATGGTTGTTTGAGGAGAATCCTGGTGGGCAAGCATGGCGACTTTTGAGCAGTCATCAAATATTTTGATCCATATTCTATGTGTTCTTGTCAGCAACTATTTTTGGCCATTTCAATATCCATGGTAATGGGGTTTATTGACTACCTGATTCTTCAATAGTTTTCATACCTGTGAAAAAATATGTATATAATATACATATATACATATATACAGTACATATATCATACATATGACGTGATCAGGCGGTTGGGGATTGAGCTCTTCTCCAAACGACGCCTGGCATAGACATTGGCACATGCTGAGATCAGCTTTGGACAAAAGTACTTCAATTGAAATATATTTTCGTAAGTTTTTGGACAAACAACCCACGAAAACATTGCACCCAAGGTCTTTTCTGGGTTTTAAATGCTTATATGGTTGTATGCAACAAGGTAACCTATTTAATTTGATGGTAATTCAACCTGTTCAAAAGCCATGTGTTTTTCACATTTTTATGGATTTTCCCATTCACCGATTCTCCGGTTCACCGATTCTCCTGTTCGAACTGGAGTTACTAATACATAGAATATGATCCCAGCTTCTCACAAACCAAGGCGCCTACAAACTGGCGTGGGAGAGTACTTCAACTCCATTGAAGGGGGAGTTGATGCATGCGTGGTTTGTGAAGACTAAGTCAGAAACGCTCTAACTCCCGCGATACTTCAACGTCCCGTTGGAGTTGACGATGTCCCAGTGGATGATTCTTCGAAAGAAGTGGGATGGTATGAAATCAAAACGTGCTTCCGAGGGGAAGTCCTTGGCACCAAGTTCTGCCAAGGCTTATCAAGCTTTTCTGGATGCACCATATCGCAAGATTGGGGTTGACACGAAGAACAAATGTTACATCCCCCGACCATCCAGCGCAACCTCAGCGACCATGTAAAACTGTCTGATCTTGGAATTGAAAATAAGTCTAGATCCCTCTCATCTTTCATTGAGATTTGGAACTGGGCCATTCTACCACCTCTTCGTCAGGCAGTTTCAGGTTGATGACATAGAGGCCAGGGTGAATAAACAACTTTGGGGACCGTCATGTAGTCAGCTAGCGCCTTCGAACATGGCTGTGCTCCATATTCTTTGTAGTGTTTCCTACCTGCTATTTGACCATTCTCTGGGCGACTTTCACTTAGAGGGATCATGATTCACGAGTAGCCTAAACCTGTAACATGGGAATCCCGCAACCGCAATGAAAGGAAGCACAAATACTTGGCCACAGCCCCAGGCCATGCAAACTGCGGAGACTCTGCCGGCAGAGCTTGACGCACCAAGCGAAATCCCGGTCGATGTGCCCGATTTGATCGAGGGAGAAGGAGAAGGCGCCGACTTCTCCGACAATGAAGATCAATTTGCTGAAGCGTTTGAAGGTTTTGATGCTGGTCACCATGAAAAAATGGATTGTCCAAAGGCATCCTATGCATCCGGTGACTGTCATTCCGCAGAGTAGATTCTATGTGCGTGTTTTCCAAAGAGGTAGGGTATTATCATCTTAAATTATATTCTTTCACCAACTCTTAGGGCTTTACAAGAATAGCCTATGTAAATTGGGATACATAGCCTGTACGGAAATAGCCCCACCTTGCAGGGAAGCAGTCTGGCTTGGAAAGCCAGCCATCACACACCGGAGCAATGCGGCTTTGCACTTCAAGCTCCAAAATGCGACCGAATACAAATGGTGTGGTTTTTGCATTTTAGCTTGTATGGTTTCGATATAGATTTGATAAAATTATAATTTAACAGCATGTGTTTCGAGTAAAATTCCGTCGCATTTTAAAGCGTCAACGAATGTTGACATACACAATGCCAACCACATTTGGCAACGGGGAGTGTGAGGGGTGTAGAAACTTGTTCATGGATAACAGCTGTTTTGTTTCAGTCAAGTGGTTCTATTTTGGTCAAAGTAATTAATCCATGATTGATACCAACACCTTCACCAGGGGTTTTGAAAAATGCTTGTTCCAAACAATCTAGCACCACCATCTCTCGCGACCTCATGATTCGGCAGTGCTCGAAATTCGTCAAGGTGACTGAAACGAAATGTGGTCACCACAGAATTTAATGAGAAGGCCTGATTTGCACAATTGCATGTTTAGGCTGAGGTGATGGGGAAAGGACGTCCTTAGAGCCTGTAAAATGCAAACATTCTCATATATATTTGATGAATACCAATATATTCTATGTATGCAACATTGTACCATAGTCCAAAGTCCGGCTATTCCAACAAGTCCCAGTCATCCGCCAGAAACCGTCAGGCACACAATTAGCATTAGGATGCTCGATGATCGACAGCTGCTGTTTAGCATGTTTTTTGCAATGACTGCTAGAATCAAGTTCAGTTTTGCTTGCTGTCTTCCATTACCACCATAGCAGCTGCTACGCGCTTGGTGCATATCAGAGTTTCACCGGGAACGAAATACCTAGGGATCCACGATGAACGAATTACTGAAAAGACATATTGTCCTGGTAACCCGGTAGGGCTGTACGTCTTGGCCAACTGCAGCATAGTAATCCATTCGAATTGATTCTTCATGATAAAGGGAATGCCCGAAAAGACAGCCAATACCAGGATTCCCAACCAGACTGGTTTGAGATGGCCCATGGGTTGATATTCTATGACCGTTCCCCCAATCTAATTGGTTGATTCGCCAGTGAATAAGCAAGAGATGACCCATAACGGTTACGCACTGGTAGGACTGGGCTTGGCTGGGCTCAGATGGCTGGAAGCCAATACAAAGAAAGCAAAACACCGCTTCAGGTTTTCCTTGGTTAACCATTCTTTTCAAAAATGATTATTTTCAACAATTTTTGGTTCTACGAAGGGTTCACCCCAATCATGTGGAGAAGTAGGTTCTTCGTAAGAAAGGGGAAAAGGAATCGATGATGGGCTTTACAACTTCCACATCCATTGGTTGCAATTTCGAATGATATTCTATATATGGTTCCCCCAATCTAATTGGTTGATTTACCAGTAAAGCCTCTTGATAAGCAAGAGATGGCATATCAGGGTTCCATGCGCTGGTAGGGTTGGGCTTGGCTGGGCTTGGCAGGGCTCAGATGGCTGGAAGCCAATAGAAAGAAAGCAAAACATCGCTTCAGGTTTTCCTTGGTTAACCATTTTTTTCAAAAATGATTATTTTCAACAATTTTTGGTTTCACGAAGGGTTCACCCCAATCATGTGGAGAAGAAGGTTTTTCGCAATAAAAGGGAAAATAAATTGATGATGGGCTTTACAACTTCCACATCCATTGGTTGTAATTTCAAATGATATTCTATGTATCGTTCCCCCCATCTAAATGGTTGATTTACCATTGAATAAGCAAGAGATGGCATATCAGGGTTCCATGTGCTGGTAGGGTTGGGCTTGGCTGGGCTTGGCAGGGCTCAGATGGCTGGAAGCCAATAGAAAGAAAGCAAAACATCGCTTCAGGTTTTCCTTGGTTAACCATTCTTTTCAAAAATGATTATTTTCAACAATTTTTGGTTCCACGAAGGGTTCACCCCAATCATGTGGAGAAGTAGGTTCTTCGTAAGAAAGGGGAAAAGGAATCGATAATGGGCTTTACAACTTTACGTCCATTGGTTGTAATTTCGAATGATATTCTATGTATCGTTCCCCCAATCTAATTGGTTGATTCATCAGTAAAGCCTCTTAACAAGCAAGAGATGGCATATCAGGGTTTCATGCGCTGGTAGGGTTGGGCTTGGCTGGGCTTGGCAGGGCTCAGATGGCTGGAAGCCAATAGAAAGAAAGCCAAACATCGCTTCAGATTTTCCTTGGTTAACCATTCTTTTCAAAAATAATTATGTTTAATAATTTTTGGTTCTACGAAGGGTTCACCCCAATCAAGGGAAAGGAATCGAGGGCTACCATGGCACATTTTCAACCTATGTGGCCTTGGGCCTTGGCTTGTCAGTCATGGCCTTGATGGACTGGGACACCCTGTTTCCTTTGTGTGTCGTCTACCTCTTGCTGTGCTTGGGAAGGGATTGCATTTCTGTGGCGCGCTATCTTTTCAGCAAGCCTGCATCCACACCAATCACTGTTGGTGTGCCAAAGACCCCCGAAGATCGTAGGCCATCAAAAGCTTTGGACAAGCCGCTTAAGCCTTTGCATATAGAGGAGGTATACATGTTGTGTGGGCCACGACACAAGGCTGGGGGTACAAAACACAAACCCCACAAACATCTTTTTTGGACCCGGAAGCAAAAGCCCAGGGGAACATAGGATGACACTTCCCCTGCCAGGTGCACTTCAGCAGGGACTGCGTCCCCAATGGCGAACAGATGGTTTCGTGGGATGTTTGCAAGAAATGCCTAGCTCGATCTAGCAAAAGTCTATAGATTCGGACGCCTGCATGACGCGTCGCAGTTGAAGGATTTTTTGAGAGTGCTAATAGTGCGAACAGGAAGCACATGGCACGATCTATATAGAAAGAGTTTATCACAATTGGCGGGTCTGCGGAAAATCGTTGGAATTGCTGATCCGTTTCGCTGTGCATCGATGTTAGCCATCCTTATATATTCTATGCATATATTCGTGCCACATTCTATGTATATTTACTTTAAATATTCTATATATGTATTCTCTCCCATATTCTAAGTATTTTTAAGAACGACGTTACCTACGGAATTGAAAAAAACCATATTCTAAGTACTCTAGGTACGTTTAAAAAATAATTTTTAATATTAAATATATAAAATAAATAAAATATTATATATAAAAGTA
>VSDK01022726.1:81436-147702 GCA_009767595.1 Symbiodinium kawagutii
AAAGAGTGTCAGCAAAGAGGATCAACCTCATATTGAAAAACTGGGAGGCATTGAATAAATTTGAATCACCATATGAAGAAAGACGACCTCGAGTCTCCTCTTTGTCTTTTCCAAATCATGACACATGAACATCTGAAGCATTGGCTGCTCATGCGCTATCATCAGTCTTACATCCAACAATCCGAGAACGCAAAGCACCCTTTAAAATTCAAATTCCTTGAATTACTGTCTACAATCCCTGCATTGAGTATATATCTATCTCAAATTTTGTATTGTGGTTCAAACATTGAACATGGGGGATATTCCATCTACTCCACGATGGCTAAACACAAATTTTGCTGGCTTAATTTCTCATTTCTTCACCACTCCTGCTGGCAGTGCTCCCACGCTGTTTTCGCCGCCCGAGCCTGCTAAAACTGCACAGGTAGAAATGCCGGGATTGCGCTGGCTGTAGGAAGGATCCTGCCCGCATGAACAACCAGGTTTCATGGCCAAGAGTCTAACCCTGGGCGGCAATTGCGACCAGTTTCACCAGCGAAACGGCAGTCTAGAATGGGATGCGGCCTGCTTGATGTCTGATGCAGTTGTTGATGGCAGTCCGTGTTGCCAACAACCATCGGGTGATGTTGCAGGTCAAGCACTCGGTTGCTCATTTTTTACCAGTGTCAAAGGAGTGCTCATGGATGCTGATTGCTAATTTATAAGTGAAAAACCAGGACAGTAGGGTACCATCTCAACTTAACTTCCCAACTCACCAAACCAAAGCGGATCACACTTCACCACACCCAAGGAACTCACCCAACGAACCAACCCACTCAACTGCCGGGTCATCAATCCCGCCGTCCTTTGCACTCGGGAAGGCCAAACCCACATAGCCAAAAGGTGCATCGGGATCGGCTTGGAACTCATCCATACACTTGGCCAAATCCTGAAGATACTGCTGGCAACTGGTGCTGGGGATGCTTCGTTCAGAAGACAAGCACATGGGGGTTGCTCAAAATGGGGAGCCATTAAGATATAGTCGGCTTATCACTAAAAATTGGTTGATAACTAGATGATTTGGGGGTACCCCTATTTTAAGAAACCACCACATGAGTGGGCTGATTTCACCAGCGAACAAAATCTTCTTCAGAGTTCTCTTCGTCCTGTGTTATCTTTTTACATATGGCTTGTCCGGCAGGCTTCTCTGGGTCTCTCAACGATCAGAATACTAAGCTGGCTTGTTATGGTTGTTTCCTTTTCTGGGCGTCTTCAACATCGAACATATAGGACCATTGATGTCAGAAAGCTGTTCAAACTCCGGAAGTTGATGGTTGATTTTTCTGATCAACAATCCTGGACGCACCAAGCAAAATGCCACGTTGCGAAGCATGCAACTTTGGTGGTTACTAAGCCATCCCAAAATACTAGTCAATCGCCCATCGATCCCCGATCTGGGGGTAAATTGAAAATTTCGATCAAACCACCAAGTGGTAGTTGTTAAACCATTGTTGTTACTTCTATAGCATTCCCCTATTCTTGTCAACAGTTATAACTTCCCAAAACCCTGCGCGAAATGGTATTCTTATCCACTAAATCACTAAGCTCCAACTCGGAAAGTTCCAACTCGGTACTCATCTCTTGGAAGTCTCACCCGCCCAGCCGTCGCGCCTCTCCGGGTAAAACCTGGGCAGCGTTGTGGGCTGAGCCAAGGTGGTGCACAACGGCATCCCGTAATCAGAGCTTGAAAAATCTGTCACTACGTTAGAGATGGATATCAACCATCGAATCCCCAGAGAAAATGTGAGGCGACCATTTGACCACATGATTCATAGTTCATATCTGCCATGAGTCAGCTTGTTATTCTTGGGGACCATGATTTCCACCACTTAAATGAGAACTGGGAGATGTGAAACCAAGAACACCAACAAAATCACAACTGTGTTTCTGGATCGCAAACACCAAACCCAAACGGACTGTGGATATGTCGATGATTTGCAGGCAACTCTGTGACCCAAAGTCCATGGCTCACAACCAAATCTCTTCTCGAAGTACAAATGATGGATGTTTCACTTGCCTTTCTGTTGGCTGGAGGGACAGCATAGCATTGCTGTAGACGACTCCAAACATGTTAATATCACACCTAGGGATACATATCCGTCAATCTGATTGATTAGAAACTGGTTAGTATTCAAGGAACCATGTTCATAGTAACTACCCTGTTTCAAACCACAAACTAGAAAGAAGTAACCATTCCTATAAGTTTATTATCTATGAATCTACTATCATTAACACAATGAAATCACCAACTACTGATTAATCATTAAGTATCATTCACCAAAATGAAACCGCCAACTGTTCCAATGTCATCCCTTCGCCTCCCATGTTTCCGGGGCACCCAAAGGTTGTTGCTGGGCAAGTTCAACTCCTCTGCAGAACCCCGCAGACCGACGAAGAGGAACAGGTGTCCGTGCCTCGCGTCTCGGTGATGTGGTTCCACCCGAAGGTAGGCAGCTGAACAGACCTGGGATACCAACCATGGCTATACCATGATGGTTGATAAAGCTGACATAAACCTGGGATGGTTGATAGTGCTTGACATTGCTGATGAATAAGTTATACTTGGTATATAAACATGGTCAGTTGCGCCCTAGAAGTCAGCGAAGCTAACCCTTATAACCATGGTGATTGTTGCCACTTATGAGCTGATGCATATCCAAGAAATTCCAAGTATATGGGTGCTAGTAAGCTGTGGTGGTGACATGGGGCTATCAACTGGTTCGCATAAAGTCGTCTTTTATGTGACTCATAGCTATACCAATAAGTGGTGACGGTGGTTTATAACCTCCTGAATGTGCTTATTCTAATGGTCACCAATGGTCATCAAGTGGTTAGGTATCAGCATCATGGTCATGATTGGTGTCATTCATGGGGTTGTTTTGATGAATAGAATCTGAATATTTGATGTTTTCTAGTTGACGGGTTTTATAATGGTGGGAAAAAATTGCTATCATGGAGTCTTTTTGCCCATTACAAAAAATGACCGTGGTGGTTTAAAGCCATGGTGGTTTACAACACGTAGTTCCCATTTGTAATTCTGGTCCTTGGACTATGATCTTTGATTGATATTGGCTGATGTCATGAAGTCCCTCACGTTGTTGGCACTCTCATAGGTTTTTGTTGACAAGTCACTGGCATCATTGGAGTGCGAGTTCAGGTTGATGATGTGCTGACCCCAAAATTGATTAATCATCCCTATGACTGTGGATAATATTAGATAATGCATCCTATTCTTGGTCGGTCTTATCAATAGCAGGACGAGGCTTATCTCTTTCCGCACTTCCAGCGCCTTCAAATGAATAGCGACTCCATTCAATGAACTCTTTCAAGATGGTTCTTTATGACAGGATAATCATGGTTTCTCAAAATAGGGGTACCGCCAAATCACCCAATATCAATCATTTACAGTGTTAAACCATCCGTTTTTGAGGGTCCCCATTTTGAGGAACCACCATATATGTTGCCAGCTATTGTTGCAAAGAACAAACATACAGTGCTTTACTGAATCAAAGACATTACAGTCGAGCTCTGTCCTCAGAGAGGAAGTCCGGCCCAGATTCGTGGTTCCTCCAGGGACATGATCGACCACCTGGCTAACCTCTCCTGGTTGGGATGTACCACTGGGAGATACCGCGCGTTCGTCCCAAGGTCTCCCAGGATTCGAAGGCTTACCAGTGATCAGCCTACAGATGCAGGTTCCCTGGGACTGGTTCCTGCCGCACGTTCTTTGGCTTTAAAGCTATCCTGAAGCAATAAAAGTTTTCACCAAAGAGTTGCCAATCAACCACCGGTGACGGTCGAGCGCTCAACCCAACTGGAGTGGATGCGAAGGCCGACCCTACAGCTGTGCAAGGCCACGCTTTGCCGGGGCACGTACGTTCCAGGGGAGAGATGCATTGCAGGAAGGCTTTGTGGCAGGGTTTCCTGGGGCTCTCACGGGGCATCGGACCAAAGGTGTGGGGATATTCAACAAGTGATCTGGTTGGTGGTTATAAGCCTTTGAAAGAATATTTAGGCAGGCAGTCAACCATCACAAATCCTAGGGAAATCAAAACAAGTCTAAACTACCGGCTAGGATAGTAATCTGAATAAACACCTAATATGATATATGTACACATACATATAATTATATGTATTATGGAAATAAAGAGGTTACAAAATGATACAACTAACAAATACGAGAGGTGGATGCAACAACCAAAAAGACAAATGTCGCGGGAGATCAAGCAAATGACGACTAGCATTCAAAAGGTACGGCGCTATAATCACAAAGATACGGAAGCTTTAGATATCTTCAAGCGTAACAAATCTCTCGGCCGAGTTTCTCTTGCAGAAACTTTTCGGTGCCATGGAGGCCAATGCTGGAAACCTCAGGAGGGAAGTGACCTCCCATGCTGGATTCGACCTACCAGTTGTGCTAACCGCGAAGCACTAACCTCACCACTCTGAGTCACTCAACCAAAGAATTTGTAGCAACACTAAACCCAGAAAAATGTAGCCACACCTGATCACCAACAAGCAGCTGCTAGCTGTCAC
Organism: Symbiodinium kawagutii; assembly: GCA_009767595.1. Classification (NCBI taxonomy): domain Eukaryota; class Dinophyceae; order Suessiales; family Symbiodiniaceae; genus Symbiodinium; species Symbiodinium kawagutii. Next base: position 86,012 of record VSDK01022726.1, read on the forward strand.
AAAGCATTTCGCATCGACATTCAGCTACCAAGGAACTACCCAAGGCGCTTTGACCTGAAGGCTCTCCTTCTCCAACACCACGCCCTGCACAGTGGTGCCCGGTGAATCCCACAGCAGCCCGTCCACGCGGGCTCGCACGAAAACACGGCCTGCCAGGCTGCTTCACTTGGGCACATGGAGATCGGAAAATTCGATCTTCATATGGGTATGGGATCACCATGTATGGTGGTTTCTCAAAATAGGGTACCCCCAAAAATGGGCGGTTTGGCACTTATAAATGAAGTCTAGTGGATGATTTGGGGTCCCCTATTTTGAGAAACATCCATATATGGGATATGGGTACAGGATCACCATGTCCAAAAGTGGCCGGGCGAACGTCCTAAGAGTTGGACATGTTTGGTTGTGGGATGTGAACAGAATACGTGGCACAGTCCTACTGTACCTAATACTCACAAGGTTTGGAACCGAATTTTGTTCGCCGAGAGTCCACACTGAAAGCCGGGAAACAAAACTAAGCTGAATGAACTTCATCACAGCAACCAAGTGGAACTGTACCTGTACACCTCTATACCTGCCAACAGCACCCAGCCCAGCTCAATATCTCGCTAGTCGATGGTCGGCTCGTGGCTGAAATGGCAGCTGCGGAACTTGTGTCAGATCCACTGCACATAGCCCAGTTGGAGTGGCCTCCTTGGCTTTCAATCTTCTTGACCTTGGATCTGGATGGATCCGGACTCTGGTCCCCTTCCACTGGTGGGGTCTCTGCTTTTTTTAAGTTTCTGGACAATCAGCAGTTTCACAATGACATTGGCTGACCGCGACTGACCTTCTTCATGAACCACTATACTAGTCTTATTCCCCTATTGTTGCTCATTATCCCTATTGTTGTTTATCGGCCGTTCTAAATCCCATGATATGCTTCTTCAACAATAAGTAGAGAAGCAATGGAAAAGGAGCAGATTTAACGAGCAGGTTGATCTATGAGTTGGGAAGTAATAATGGAAAGCCACAGAAAATTACAATTTCTCCCAAAGATAAGCCATGCTCTGTAAATGATCAGGGCGTCTTTAAGCGGGCCGCGCGGCTTTCGTATACCAATGTCATTCTCGTGGTGAGCTGGTGGAATTTGCTACTGAAGCCACAAGGTTCGGCTATATACTAACAAGAATTCACCCTTCAGAGGTTACAACTCAGCTATAGCCCTGGTAGGCTCGTATCATGGTGGTGAAAACAGGATTCCTCTAACACATGATGACAAGCCCCCCCGCGAACAAGAGCTACTGGCTTGCGGGTGTGGGGCCAGCCACCAAAGAATCCCGCCCCTGCTCAACCTTTGGTGTCTTGCGGTGACCCTAGATATAAATTCATAGATATGCACATGTACACTGGTGTAAATGCATATCATAATGTGAATTTCTGCATGGTATGTGTAGCTAGAGCAGGTAGTAATTGCAAACCTCTTCGAGTATATTTTTCTATGTATGTATTAATCCTGTACAAGAAGTGACTTGTCTCATCTTATCTCTTTGATTTTATGGCTATGTATCCACAAAAAACATCTACATAGCTATACTGAAATATATGACAAAGATGTGTGTGTGTGTAAGCACTATGAACTATATTCCCCTATTGTTGCAAACAACACCCCATGTTCTTGGTAACCATTCTTGAGCCCGTGTAATTCGCTTCTGTGGAAACAAACAGTTTGATGGATATGGGTCAAAAACCCTGTCCCCCTGGTGTACCATCATTATGTTTTCCAAGTACTATCATCCACTATTGTTGGTCGTTAACCACTATTAGCGACATAGTATATTCACACGATTTTGCCAGTGTCAACCATTATTAACCTCAAATAAGAAGTATGGGTCCGTATTGAACATAATATACAACCATTACTAACCATTATCAACCATTGTTAAAAATTGTTAGTCATGATAATAATAACAATAATTAAACATAATAGTAACAATAATAAGACAATAATAATATAGTAATAATAATTGTATAACCATCATTAACCATTATTAACCATTATTAACCATTACAAACCACTATGAGTCACATCATTAATTTACAATAATATCAATTAACCTCAATATGATGGTTTACATTGACCACCACTGGCCACATGATGCTTCGCTGCCAAGGCACCATGGCACGGGTGATGGCTGGAGGGCCGCCCTGGGGAAAGTAGGCGCCACCGCTACTGAAGTGGACCTGCACGCCCAAGATGGACCTCGCTGCCGCGTGGGAACCGATAGTGATAGATACATGGAGAGATAAATAGAATCTTAGTGCTGTAGATGAAACAGAAATGGAACCAATACAAAGATCTAGCCATGCAAATAGATCAAGAGAGAGAGAGAGAGAAATAACATGTCCATAAATGGATACACGCCCACGCATATGTATAGATATATATATATATGGTACCACCCCCCAAGATCGGTGATCAAGTTGTTCTCAACAATAGGTTTGTCATTAATTATGTTTTTAATTATTATTTTGATTGTTGGTTGAAAGAATGTTTATCAAAGGGGGGGGAGGATAAGAGACTGTAAATATGTTTAAATAAATAAGTACATAGAGCAAGCTCCAAACCTAAAGAAAAACCAAAAAACAAATACATTTGGTGATATGTGTGCTTTTACAATTTTACAACAGATTCGGCAACTCAATAAAAGACCAAACATATTGAAAACAAAACACCGATGGGTTTGAAGCTCACTATCTATCACGGGATATGTTGCAAAGCATTGAGATGGAGACCAACATGTTGGCGTTCATAAATCTGGCCATGTGCAATTGCAACATCCCAAAGCTACAAATCTGTTGGTGGATGAATAGCATAAACAAGCATTCATAGCTAATGAATACTAGTAAGTATTCACGCTTCCTAGCCATGTCAGCTGGTTGACTCAGGGTCTTGCCGCTGAGGCGCCGCCAATCCGCCACCGCGTGGGTCACTCCCAGGCAGCCCAAAGCCAGGTATCCCATGAACTCAGTGCGCCGACAGTGTCCAGAAAACGACCCACCAGTGAGATCCAGGAGTCGTGTGGGTCTCAGCAGGACTGTCTGTCTGACTGTCTATCTATCTATCTATCTGATGATCTATTCGTTTATCTATCTGCCTATGTACTTGTCTTTCTATCTACCTCACTATCTATCTCGTCATCTTTCTGTCTATGTATCTATCTATCTACCTGTCCATCTATCTATTTATCTATCTGCCTATCTATCTATCTGTCTATCTATCTACCGAATTATTTGTCTGATCATCTATGTGTCCATCTGTCTATCTTTCTGTCTATCTACCTGACTATCTATCTACTTTTCTATCTGACTCTCGTTTCGTCTACCTATCTGTCTATCTATCGACCCATCTAGCCATCTGAATCTGGCTATCCAATTGTCTGTCTATTCCATCTATCTATTCTAGCTATTCTATCTATCTATCTATCTATCCATCTATCGATCCATCTATTCATCCATCGATGCATCTATGTATCTGACTATCCATCTAGCCACCCATCGATCTGACTATCGACTTGTCGATCTATCTGGCTACCTCTTTGTCTAGCCATCTTTCGTCTATCTATTCATTTACCTTCCAAATGTGCTTCGATCATGAAGTGTTTTGCATCTAGGTGTTTGGCCACTTTTGATAATTGGACCTTGCAAAGGTGTTCCGATCATCAAGTGTTTTGCTACTTTTGACCTGCAAATGTGCTTGGCGCGCAAGCGTTGTGCACATTTTGGCCACATAAATCACGAAAAGTGACGCGAAACGCAAGTGTTTTCCGACTTTTGTCTCCTGTGTTCCGAAAGTGTCAAAACGTGCTGTGTTTTGACACATTTGCTTCAAAATGTGCTTCTCGCCCTGGCCGCGTGCACTTTTTCGGACATGCAACTTTCAAAACTTGTTAAAAACCACGAGTTTTTGCGACTTCGGACGTGAGAATGTGCTTCGCGCGCAGGCGGCGTGCCAATTTTCATGATCATATGACATCTCCGAAAAGTGGCCCGAAACGCTAGTAAAATTGCAGTTTTTATTTTGGTACAAGATTTTATCTTAAAAATTTGCTTCGCGCGCAGGCAGCGTGCCAGTTTTGAGAATCATGAGTCATGAGTCATCAAAAGTGCTCCGAACATGTAGTGTTTTTACGATTTTGACTTGCAAATGTGCTTCGCGCCTAGGTTTTTTCACGATTTTGCGAGTTGCAACTTCCAAAAGTGCTCCGAAGGTGACATGTTTTTACGATTTTGACTTCCAAATGTGCTTCGCGCCTAGGTTTTTGCACGATTTTCCAAGTTACATCTCCCAAAAGTGCTCCGGACCTGACATGTTTTTACGATTTTGACTTCCAAATGTGCTTCGCGCCTAGGTTTTTTCACGATTTTTGCACACACCTTCCGCCACGGTGCTCCGCACCCGCCGCTTTAGCGAGGTACCCTTCTGGACGCTCATGAGGCACAAAACCTTGCAAAACACAGCATTTCGCGACTTTCCTAACATTTCGGCGCGCTCGCATTCTCATCTTTCGCACATCTCTTCTTTCACACATCTCTTCTTTCGCACATCTGCTCTGGCGATCTACCCTAGCTGAGTCACATCTCTTCTTTCACACATCTGCTGAGGCGATCTACCCTAGCTGAGTTGTCCATATTGTCGGAAGTTAGACTTCTAAACTTCCTTCGATCATGAATCATTATTTATCGGTCCACTATGAACCGTTAACTTCATGATGAACTGGTTGGTGGTTGAACCACCCCTATGAAAAATATGCTTGTCAACCAACCAATCATTTAAGGGAATACTAGGGAAAGTAAAACATGTCTAAAACCACCAACCAGATTGCGGCATGAGTGGAAATTTATGGTTGGATCCACTGACAGCAGCAGATCCACTGAGAAATGAAACGGTCTGAATCTCAGATCCACTTCCACTCACTGTCAGTGGATGGTTTAGACCGAAAAACATGTGGAGGTGAGGTGAAGAAAGCATCAGAGACTATTTCATCATGTTGAAATTGGGCTGACGTCATGATGATGAACTGGAATGTGTGTCCATTTGTTTGGGTGAAGCAAGAAACCTGCCAGAATCATTGGCAAATGTCGTTGGTGCATATACTTCATACCATGTCACACCAAGTTCTATTGGAAGCTTTAATTTCGGGACTTGTTAGATCGACACAGCTGTGGTTTTCACCCTGGCAAAAGCATCTCTCTGGCATCTTCATGGTTGTGTGATAGTAGCTGAGGTTGGGACTCCCATGTGATCACACGCCCTCCCTCAACCAGCACCACTATTCACCAGCGGATCCATCAGTAGCCGTAACTCCATCAACAGCCTTCTTGGACCTGATGCTTGGCAAATGTCGGACCCAAACCCATGGCCCTGGCTAAACCACAGGGCATCAAAGTCCTGGTCATTTCAACACATTCAAAGCAGTAAGCCGCCCCAGCAACTCTCTTCAAAGGCATTTCTTGTATTGATGTGTGTCGTGTGCAAACTCTCACCTGGCTGGAAAACAACAGGTGCCTGCAAGGTCTCGCGGAATGCAAACGTGCCCATGTTCCCCCAAACCAGCAAACTTTTTCGCGCACAAGGGGTATGATTGTTGCTTGCTGGTTTCACCTCAGGGAACGATTCTACATGATTTGAGCCTGGATGGAACAAATGATTTAATTAACAGAACACATCGAACTGTCAACCCTCCTGGCATAAATCATTCAACCATCCACCACTTGCTTGGCAAAAACATCAAACTGTCAACCAAGTTCCACCTCTCTTTGCATCGCTTGAAGCGTTGGTCTCAACACTGCTCGCATGATCTCCCGCTGGTAAGAATGGTCTGATCTCCCGCTCGTAAGAATGGTCGTTGCGTGGTCATGCCAAAACAATGGAAATACATTCGGTTAAACATGTTGGTTTTCAAATACCTACCTAATGGTTGGTTATTCCCCAATGATAACCTGGACCTATACAAAGGGAAAAAGTGGTCAAGATAGGTTGTCATTGGGGATACTCAACCGTCGTGGATTATAGTGGTGAACAAAACCATTTCTGGAGTAACGGGGGAATGTGCTGGAGCCAATTGAGCCGAGGTTCAGCTTTGAGTTTTCCATTCCTGGCCCAAACGCATATGGCAAGCACCAACAACTGACCACTACAATGCACCCGCAAAGATCCCAATAATCAAGCTGATCTGCATGGACATCATGTCACTAAGCATGTCATTTTGGATGACCGCCCTGAAATCTTTCTTTGCACCATCCACGTGCGCATCAGTAATGGGCGCTTTGCCATCGTAGGAAGTGTTTGAGCTTCATGCATCAATCCTGGCTGTTTTTTCATTTCCACTCTGCGCCAGTGATTCTCATAAAGTCCGGGTACCGTTGTCGTTGATTGAGAAGTCATGCAAACAACCTTCTCAGTGGTTGCTTGGAGCAATTGAAAGATCACCATGCTCTGTTGAAAAAAGTGGGGTTCAAAAATAAAAAGTGATGACTTTAACTGACTTTAACAGTCATTTGAGCCACAACGAAGCAACCGTTCGCCTAGAAATGCTCCATAGAATCCTCCAAGAAACCAGCCTGTCCAGTTCACCACCCAAGTCCCATGACGCCCATCAAAAACCACCCGTGACATGCGGCCTTGTAAGCTCATCCATGCGATTGCCCGCAGGCATCGACAGTTTCATGCTGGGCGCCACCAAGAAACGGTGCAACAAACGTCCTGGGCTGCGATGATACCCGCTGCTACTCGGTGCTACTCCCTCTCAGAAAACGACGGCGAGCGAGGCATGCCCCGGTTTCCCACTTGGCTTCGACATGTTGATGTGTCTCTTTGACGTGCTCGTGCTCCCGATTGATCGATTTGTTTGAGTAAATCTTGAGATTCACAGGGTTGACCAACAACATGCACTGGGTTGCATTGTCCAAGATAATCTCACTGAAAACATCAGCGTCAGAGCAGCCCGTTCTCATCTTGCCAGGCATCGTAGCCACTCGAAGGGCAGGGTCCGCCAAACCATCAAAGGGAAGAAACTCACCATGGCCGCCTGCGGGCGGCATAGCCAGGGTCACCTGCCATCCCTATTGAGCCCCATAACATGAAAGCCCATGACTGAGCTCATCTTCATGGCGAAAATCACTGTCAATACTCGCTTCATGCTTGGGCTATCAGCCATGGATGTCTCCGCAATGATTTTATCTGGCTTACTCACAGGGCTCTCAACCACGGTGATTAAAAGAGCTGAACGATGTTTGAAGCTGTTCTCAGCTCCTTGCAATACAGTAGCCGTCAAATGGGGTTAGAAGCCGCAAAAAATCTGAGTTTCCAATGCCGACCAACATTAAAAGTTTTCATCATAGTCCATGATTTAATAGATGAAGCTGATCAGTCAGATTCCAGTTCTGGTGACAACAGCATCGCGACTCCAGCCGTTTCTGCAAAACTTGGCATTCAACGTTTTCACTCATGTGGTAGACCAAATTGCATGACAACCCTCGTTTTGATAAAATTAAATAGTTTGATTCAGATTTTAGAATGAAAATAATTGATGTCGTGAAAACTGGATGTGGCTTAAACATATTGAACTCTAGTCTCAAGTCCATCAACGTCTCAAGCAGTGTTGTGACAGAACACATGTCTTGGTGATGTGTGTGCATCAATCTCGAACACTATGGATCATTGGCAACAATCTAACTTTTTCGCACAAGGATTCTCCCAGAATTTCTCGAAAGCATTCTGAGCAATGGTCATCATCAACACTGAGCATATTGCTTCCTCCAAATAGGAATGGATGTCATCAGTGATCCTCAAGAAGACTTAATTATCAACAATCATCGAAATCCTGCTAACAATGAGCAGCCATGATCCAGAACAACAATCTGATGCTAATGGACTAATGTTAATTAATGGTTATCATTGATCAACTTGAGGTCACTCAAACTGTGAAGCTACCAGTGGTTACCTGGAAACCAGCAATCCAACCGACAAAATGCAATCTGTCGACTTGTTCGTGTTCATCTTGTAACCCAACCTATCTTGACCTATCTTGTAATTTCCATGGATTTTTGTCCACTTTGATCTTCACCCAACGCATCGATTGCGCCTCCAAATCACGGCCGTAGGCGTGGATGGCCTGGCAGTGAAGCGCTGCAGCGAAGCGTAGAGTAGCTGGGTGTGGTTCCATGACGCGGCTCGAAGAGGAGCGTCACCGGTTGTGCGGCCAACCGTTGAAAGAGTGAACTAAATGGTGAACTACATGGTGAAGTGAATGGTCAACTAAAGGGTTAACTGAATGATGAAGTAAAATGGTTGATACATGGTTCTTGCTGAAGACTTGAGCTTTCAGAATGGGTAAACAAGTCATTCATGGCTATAGGTTATCATATAAATGTTCAAGGCGATGGATAATAGTTGATTGATATCATGGAGCTGTGACACCAGAAATCACCAGAATGGATGAGTCAAATCCTCTACCTCACCCCCGCGCCGAAGACGAACGGTCGGAAGCTCGTCTTTAACCTGGGGATTTCCACACCATTTGGGGCAGATCAAATGTCGAGGCACCTCTTGCTCTTCTGGGAATTTCTCTTCCAACATCTGCAACCATTTCTTGAGCCCAATCCTCAGGGGCAACGCAATCGAACCTCTCCGACTATCCAAACCCCAAACGTTGTAAACATCCACTGCTAAAGCTCAAAATGAGCAGACTAAGAAGAAAGCCGATATTTTTGAGGGTGTATTCAATGTCAGGCAAATGTGATTCTTTTACGGATTATGTTTTGGAAACAGGTTGTTTGGTACACGCAACAAGCTGATACCAAGCTGATCGAGTATCTTCACGCTTCACTAGAGCGATGCACATGAACCTGCGCTTAGGCTCTGTTTCATCAGACTTTCAAGGTGCCCACAAATGTGTAACGATGCCTTGCTGCTGTTGGCCGAATATACTCACAGAAGTGGCTCCACTAATGGATGTAACCATCTTCCACGTCTGAAATTGGAAAACTCGAGGACCACCAGCCACGAACCCTCGCAATCGCAGCAAGGCGTCGGTACTCCGAAGGCATCATCGCGGTCATTGTGGAAGACCACGCGGTCATAGAAGCCATCGGCACGTTCCTGTGGCAGAACAGCAATAACCAAGACATCAAGAAGAGCACAGCCATCAACACCATCAAACACACAAATAACGAGCAACAACTAACACCAACATCAACAATATCACCAACCAACCAAGAAACCAACCCACCGACCAACCAAGCAAATGACAAACATTGACAAACCACCGAGTCGACACAGCAAGGTTCAGCAATGGTTGCAACCAGGGATCCAGATTGGTGAATTGGACCTCGTGATTGGTGATGGAATCCACCTTGACTCGGCAGCGCAGTTGGTGCAAGAAACCCAACTGACCATACCACTTGCAGGTCCTACGTTCCATGAGCGGGCCATGACATATGGATACAAATCATGTATGTACAGCATCATCACCATCATCATCATCACCACCACCACCATCAGCATCATCATCATCATCATCATCATCATCATCATCATCATCATCACCATAATCACCATAATCATCATAATCGTCAGTATAGTAAAACTGCAATTTCTAAATTCTATAGTATTGTAGTGATGACCGTTGTGCTAAGATCTGATAAGACACCATCTGGCCTTGAGCAGAACACCTGCACATGCAAAGATATAGGTTGATATCTCAACAAATTAAATATCGGCACGCCTTGGTGTTATTTTCTGCTCAATCAAGGCATCGAAACACCCAATCTGCTGCAGGCCATGTGGATTTCATTCTGCTGCAGGCCATGTGGATTCATGTGTGGTATGAACCAAGAACCCACATAAGCAGCCACCCATGAGCCTAGACTGAAGTTGGCCGAGTCCCATGGAACAAGTCAGCTTCACATGACCACTATGTAAAGCAGTGCAAGTTAATTATGTCAACTGAAACAACTGCTGTTCACAAACGCACAAAGATTGAAGGTACTTCAGAATAGGTGTGGCTCCAACTCAGGCGTGGGAGTTCTACACCACGCTGGATTAAACATGTCGACGCTGAGCATCTCCGTGCAAACTGTAAGTACACATGCATGAAGAAGTTATATGCACATATAAAACTAGTTTTATAGAATTATATAGAAGTATGTTTGTACAAATATGCATATACATATACGTTGACACATGCAAGGGCATGCCTGAGTCAGTAAATAGATTGAATACATGTTATGAAATATAGATACATGTGTATGTAATGTAGATGTATGTATGCAACTCATCACAGAAGTATACAAAAGTACATGCGTAAATCAATAGCTATGCATACATTTGTATGTACGTTTGCCATTTTGTCGATGTGCATGCATATCATCTCATCCTGTACACTATGTATGTGCATACAAACATACATGACATGACACGAGGCGACACCACATGAGATATTACATGAGACTACATTTCCCTGCCTTACCTTACCTTGCCCTACTACATACATACATAGGTATTCATTATCAATGTTCATCCGTTCCTATCCATCGCAGTCCATTGCTACTATCCCTTGCTATATCCATTATGATTGCTTACCCTCTGGTAAACCACACTGGAAGCTCAAAATCACCAGCTTTAATAGGTCTCTACACCAGCTAGTTTTATCATGGATTTTCTATGATTTTCTACTCGAGCAGATTAGTTTACCAGAATTCCACCATTCTGGCAACAAGCACCTACCGTTCACCCCCAGCTTGGCCATGTAGCAATGGCGCGCAGTTCTTGGCCATGCTTCATCTCCCCTTGCCGGCCCCAGCTGCTGTCGCACGACCAAGAACAGGCAGCAACCAATTGGTGGTTTCTCAAAATAGGGGTACCCCCAAATCATCCAATCTTAATCATTTACAATAGTAAACCTACCATTTTTTGGTGTATATACCCCTATTTTGAGAAACTACCAATGATCAAAGGATGCAAAGGATGATGATCACCAAGCATTCATAAAATGTCATCACCATGGAAGGTCATAGCTTTGGAATCCAGATTGGCAACCGTCAGAAAACTTCGGACAACAACGACCTGGACGCAGCAGCGAACGGCAACCAACACGCTAGTGTGACACACTGGGGCTTGGCCCGGATGTTGTGCAGCAACACATGGCTGTCATGGTTCTAGGGCAAATGATGCTGAACGGTAGCTGATACAAATGGTCAAGATTGGCAGTCCTGCTTTCAATGATCATGCTATCATTTTCTATGACTGGAAGTTGCCAAGCTGATGGCGTTTGGTACTGCCTTTTGTTGCAGCACAAACAAATAGTGGCTCCATTGAATTTATCAAGACTTGATAATAAACTGCTGTTGCACGTGATTGTACTGAACCACAATGCGGCCACGGTGCTACTTGAAGTATGCCCCTGGTTGGTGGTGTCAAGCCGTATGAAGTGTGTAGCCAACCAGCCGACTGTTGGATGACTCCTGCATTGATAGGGGAATCTCTCGACCTGGAAAGGAATTCAACAACAATCCAACACCATCCAACAGTACGGGCTACACCAGCGAAGCAATCTGTTCCTTCGGATTCTTTATGCGGTTCATGTCCGAGTTTTTCTGTCTCAAATAACTAATAATGACCAATCAACCAGATCAATGGGATGCGATCACCCGCCGGTGCAACACATCTGAGAGAACAAGTTGGTGACTGATTGATTGATGGTTACTGGATTAGGTTAGAATCAACCATTCACCAACTTGTTCTCTCAGAAATGATGGTCGTTAATGATTGGTGTTTGTTGGTTCATGATGCTAACTAGGAGATCCAGCTAGCAATGAACCCTCTGGAGATTTTTTTTCGTGACATTTTAGCAGCAAACAAAGGGTACTTGACAGTTGGATCTGTATCCAATATCGTCCATGCATAAATCTTCTGTTTGCCCATAAACACTAGTAGCAAAGGGATTCATCATCCACACATTGTTGTGAATAAACCATAGCATGACAGGAATCCTTGAAGCAGTTCATCAGTGGCATTTCACCCAGTTTCACCGCAGCCACAACTGTTGGTCAACAACTTGAGACAAGCCCGCTGCCGGGCCTACGTAATGGAAGCCGGTCTCAAAGTCGTAACCTGGCGCGGCACCGGCCCAGCGGCTGATTCTGACCATTCTCTGATATCAAAGAACAGGGGTCCCATGGTGCCACGATGTATGACTCACATTTGATGCATATGTGTGGTATATGATGTGTGGTACCATGGGACCCCTATGGTATGATTGTGTAGATGTGTGTACATGAATGTATGTTTGATATTGTCTATGCATGCGTGTACACGACTGCATGTGTATACACTTACGTGCATTGCGGATTCAGTGCAAGCTGGTAAGCAAGGCTGATGGGATCTTGCTAATGAACACTGTTTGTGATGATCCGGAAACCAAATAAAATCGATCTTGAATCGTCCAGCAACCAATGCAAGATCCTTGCCGCCCTGCTGGTCGGTGATAACCTGCCCCATCATGACTGTCCAACTTCGACCCATGTTGGCTAGTGAACCTGCAAAACACAAGACACCATGCCACGGCTGCAGTGCGGATGTCTTGTCTAGGGAAACCTCCATTTTTCAGACATCTTACGTAGCTCAAACTTGTTGCAATCACCGGAACAGAGTAGCCAGCATCGTCTGTTCTTAATCTTGAGCAATGTCAAACAGCCAATAATCAAAACATATCTCTGCTACTCATGATTGGTAAGCAGCCTCTGAGAATTGAAACGCATCCCTCTGCTCGTCCGTTCCTTCCCAGGGAAACCATGGCCTTGCTCGGAAAAGCTGTGCAGCCCTCCACCGGCACGGTCATGCTGCTCCAGGACCAAGACCTGCATCACGACGGGTTGCTGCTGAGATGTCTCCAGCAACATCCGCGACCAAGCTCCTGTTGCATAACGCATGTGGTAGTGATAGATCTTTTGGTGTAACCAACCATAACTAACATAGTGTTGCCTATGGATACTCTCGCCAAAGATCCGTGCCTACATAGTACAACTATGATAAAGTCTGGCCTCTGAGAGTTTGTACATGATGATTTCTACCCAAATATCGTGGGCTTCACCACAGTTTTCGGGCTTCTGGAGAGACAAAAGTCCAGCGGTTTGAGACACCTCACCAAGGTTCAAAAGCCAAAAACTATTTTGGGGCAAAGTTGTGAGAGTTTGGAAAGGATGACCTTCTAGATAGACTTAGGTAGAAAATGCGTGTATATGTGTATATAATAGATGATTAAATACACAAATCAATAAACAAACAATTAAATAATCGAACACAAATGTTTTTTTTTCTAAGACAAGTAATTATCAACCAAATATATCATCTGAGGCTAAGGATATGTCTGTCTGTGTTCACCATGGGTGACATCACACCACGGTGCGCGCCTTTCGACCAAAGCTGCCCAGCAGCACTGCCAGGGACAAGCCCGCAGGGCCTGGGGCCAGAGGTACGACAGGTGGGTTCAACCAACGGTAACCAGCGCTTGTGGTGAATCCCCCGGGTGGTTAACTAGAGTGGTTAACTGAGTGTTTCTCAAAATAGGGGACCCCCCCAATCATCTATTTATAACTATTTTTAGTAATAAACCAACCATTTTTGGGGTACCCCTATTTTAAGAAACCACCAACTAGTGGTCAACGAGTGGTTAGCTGTGGTGAATCCCCGTGGTGAATCCTAGGTCATTGACCAGTAAATCCTAGATATCCCAGATGACCAGTGGTTGAATTTAAACCCATCATCCATGATGAGCCAGGATGATTGACCAGTGGTTTACTATGGTTAATCTTCGGTTGATGTCAGAGGGGCACTTGGTGGTTGAAGCACCCTCTGAAAAAATGGTTCGTTAATCAATCAAGCATCCCACATATTGGAAAAATGATAAATGTTTAGAACCACCAAAGAGTTCTTAGTGCTGGGTGCTTCATGTATTAGTAATGATGTGATGCTGCATTGGTGAATGACGATTGATGATCATTATGATAAAGATGATGATGATGATGATGATGATGATGATGATGATGATGATGATGATGATGAAATATAACCACCCAGCAAACAACCAAGTGGGTTCCCAATGGTCGTGGATCGGTTCTACTGCAGGGAGACCAGCCTGGACGTAGAAATCCATGGTTGATAGTGGTTTCCATCTCAGTGGACTTAACCAAGAAATGCTACACTGTTCACCCAAAAAATAGATGTTGAGCTTTCATGTGGTGGCTTCTCAAAATAGGGCTACCCCCAAATGAGTAATTAACGAGCCATTTTTGGGGTACCCCCATGGCTTGAGAAACCAGCATATAGGTCTTGTTGTTGGGTCTTATCCCCTCTTATTAACCACTCTAATCCGTTCAAAAAAAAGCGCATTTTGGGAAACCCCCAAAGATATCATAGATCGTAGTTGTTTAACCACTATTATTTGTGATATTCCCTGAAGATTAATCAATGTAATCCCCACCAATAGTGTTGATCCCCTATAAAACCATACATATCATTAACCAATATTATCATCTCCAACTGTTATTCACTATAATCCCTCTAAATGGTTGTTTCTTGATCACCTACTATCCCTAAATATCAATCACCTATAATCACCCATCCTTAGTATTAGCTGCTTCAATGGTTCTATAATCCCCTATTGTTCGTCGTTATAGAAATCACCCATAACCACTATAATCCCCCAAAATATCCGCCTATAATCACCTACTATTCACTATGAAACCAATCCCCAACAATAGTGGTACCTATAAAACCATATACAAATATGATTAACCAATATTCTTATTCCCAACTATTATGAATCACCAAACCACGTGGAGAACCCCCCCCATGTTCGTCTACCACAAGTGGCATCGCCAGGGCACCTGCACCGATGACGATGACGTCTGCTTCCTGCGGCAGATCTTGCTTGCGCAAGCCGCGCCGCGTTGGATCCTGTGCCCAGCGCAAGGAAGTCAGATGCGGGGAACATGTGGGGACCATTTGGAAATGAACAAATAATAACTAGCTAAAGCATCAACTATATTATGTATGTATATTTAAATATAGAATAAAATATATATCAATCCTGCGGTAATCATTATATATAAGTAGCTATATCATAGTTTCAATATATATATAGATCAATCATATATATATAGATCAATCATATATATATATCAATCCTGAGCTTGCACGCTATCCTGAGTTAGAACAAAAATGAGCAAGAATGTGGTTTCCAGGATTCAAAAATATATAACTAGATATGTTTATGTATATATATGTATACATTGTGTATATATACTGGAATCCCCAAGAACATCAATGTGATAATGTATATATATATGTTTTTTACGCGAAACGTAAGAGAATATAAGAGAATATGCATCTATACTTATCATATATCATCTATAAACACATAGTTGTTGATGATTTCTGACAAAAACCGGATGACATGTTGCATGTGAACAGGCTTGCAGCCTGTGGGACCACAGTTTGGCAGGGACGTAGCAGCTTTGCCTAGCAGCTGATTCAAAGATCCGCCGCTACATCTGCACACGACTGAGGATATATCCAATAGAAAAAACCAACCAATTCTTCACAACCACGAAGACTGGAAGGGGTTGGATGCTTGGGGACATGGCTGTGGGTCAAAACCCCGTGCCCCTGGTTTCTCCATCATTAACCATTGGTTTCCCTATCATTGCTTGGTCATTATCCCTCATTCTTGGTTGATTAATATTGACCCATGGCCATATATAGCTGGTATATCCCCTATAGTTGCTAGTTGTTTTCCCTCAGTATTAACCATATAACCAGCTACTATTAACCATTGGTTGGTTGGTTATCATCCCCATGTAACAATCTCCATCATCTCATTCAACTCGCAGGGGTGAAATCTGGACCCGCTTTGCCTCCACAGCTTTGGCCGGTGGAAACGGCTTGCAGCGCTTCCGTTTCAGAAGCAGTGCCACAGCCACTCCAGCCGCAGCACACGCCGCGGTGGTTGCCACAAGGCTGCGTGACATGAGCAAGGATGGATGGATGGCTACTGGAAATGGTGGTTCACAACTAGCTATATATGTATATATATGTATATGTATATATATAATATATATGTATATGTATATATATAATATATATGTATATGTATATATATAATATATATGTATATATATGTATATGCATTTCAGCCGTGAAACAACATGTAGTTCCTTGTGGTGGTTTAATGATCAATGATTAGACATGGCTTTCAACCGTCCAGACCTAGTTTCACAATGTTTCAACAATGGTTCATAGTGGTTGATAGTGGCTAACAAGTCAAAATATGGAACATGTGGGGTATCCCACATTCGCATCACTATCCATATGTACATCATCATCCTAAGCTCATTGATTTTCAGATCAACTTCAAGCACATCTATACAGTCAAACACTGTGGAGCCGTTCGTGTTGACCACCCTACAAATGTTGCTGGGTTTCACTCGTAATAATGTTAAACTTGCGATGGTTCTGGTCTATCAGTGCCTGTTGTGTGCATGTCTTTGGTCTGGTAGGAACTCTTCTCTTGCAAACTCGCACATGGCACGGATCTTCAGCGCAATGCTGCAGCAAACATTGAAGCAGTTCAACTTATCGTCGATGCAGTGCAACCGCTGCCTCGGCTCCCTAGTCCCTTTTCTGCTTATCATTTTCTCCCCCAGGCTTCGAAAATGAATAGGATGAATAGGTGAACATCAATCTCAAAGCACGGGGTTTCGCAAAATCAGCCAGCAAACCAATGTCCACCTGGGTTTCCGTGGCGGAAGGTGCTGTCCATAGCAGTTCGTTGGTCGTGCCCTTGACCAGTTCTTGTACCCAAAGATCCCATGATATACCGTCTCCATCTTCCTGTTGCTCCCTAGCTGCTGCGGCAAACTGACCAAAAGAGTTGGACTCAACATGGCTCGACTGACCCATAGTAATTAACAAACAACGTTTCTTCACCCAAGGCAATCAGCCGCTGACTTTACCCCCACCAACCCATGGAGCTGTATCTTTGGTCCTCTCCTGGCTATTTCTTTTGTGTTAGGATTCTCATCATGGATTAGTGTCAGGTAGGAAATAGTTTGGTGATGCGACCCAGTAGTGGTTCCAAGTCACCATGCTGCTTCCCGAGGACCAGTCCGCTGCGGTGCGGCACCTGTTTTCCACCGAGTGCCACCCACGCCGACTGACCACTGTTCTGCAACGTGGGGGATCCGGGGATGGCCGGCGCCAGTGGAGAAATGGCGATCAGGGATCAAGGACTACGCGAATGTAAAAGGCGCACCCAACATGTGGTTGTCATGTTTCCGATGGTTGCTCATGGTTGCTGGGTCTCTTTCAATTGAACCCCCTTTGCGTGCAATTTTCCAAACTTGCTTCTTTTAAGTGTTTCATATATGTTTCCTATGATGTGAAGCTTGTCCTTGTTGATGAGGTCCTATGTGCATCCAACACACAGTTAGTACGCGGTGACTAATCATATTCTTGGTGGCTTACAGATCCCTTCCTAAAAATATATTATTAGTGGTTATATGGTAAATCAATCATATCCCAAAAACACTAAAAACCTGAGTTAGTGGGTATAAGCCATCCAGCATAGCATAATCCACTCAGAACCATAATTCCACTCCCAGCTCGATAAATCGCTCCATTGGGCTCCCAAATTAGCCATACCCGCCATACCGTGAGAAACCCGAGCAAAGGAACCTTGCTTTTTCACTTTATTAAGGCCCCCTTGTTTATGGTATACCACTATGAATATGACAATTCTTAGCCCAATAGTAGTGCAACCTTTGCCATGATATAACTTCCTCAAATATTTAGTTCTTCTTGAGATCCAAACTGGCTTCAGTGGTTTTCCACATCTCTGACCAGTGGATCGTTCCTGCACAACTTCCCACGTGGCGTCGCAGGTATTCCGACACTGGCGCTGCGGACTGTTGCTGTTGCTGTGCCTCTTCAAAAGCCGGAGGACTTCCTAAGCTCGGCACCGGACTTTCAGGGAGATGGCTATGGGTCAATAGTAACAATAACAGTTAAAACAATGGTTAATGATAGGGGTACAGGGTTTTGACCCACTGCCAGATGGAGTTCTGCCAGGGATCAGATTCTTCAGCTCACAAGGCGAAGGCTTCCCATCGAGGAAGCTGAAAATACGTTGGTATGTTGGTACCAGTAGCTCCCTGTGATTCAACAATGGACCCCTGAGCCAGTCATCAACCTCGTAAGCTCCGCTATTCTTAGGGCCATCGATTCCCACCACAACAATTTGATGGTAAATCACCAGCCATCAATGGTGAGCAACTGGTGTGAAGAGCTGGTTCGACCATGAAAAATGTGGTTGCTGGCTTCAACCAACCATCCCAAATATTGGCCAGAATGATAATGATATCACAAACTGGTATCTAGTATGTATATACATACTTATATATGCGGGGAAAATAGTACCCAGTGCTACAGTCTCCACTATACGGGGAAAATAGTACCCAGTTCTCATGATCCCCAGAAAAGCCGCCAGAAAACCCCTTAACAAATGACCATCTCTGAAGGGGTACCACACCTACCAGAGTGCAGGGTGCTGGCCTAACCAGTCACGATAAGCCGCCTTCACCACAACCAATGGTTGAAACTGAGCAGTGTGAAGGACAGGTGTTTTGACATGTAGGGCCATCTTAAACTGGTTGGTGGTTTCAACTCCGAAAAATATGAGTGAATTAGCACATCATCCCTATCATCCCTAAATACTAGGGAGCATAAAAACTATCAAAAACCACCAACTAGTAAAATCAGGGGAGTTATGGCTTCTTCTGCCAACCTTGAGGTGTTCGAACAATCATAGCAAACATTTTGCCACATAGCATCGCCGCCCGATGCGCAGCGCGAAAGATAGCATCAATCAATCGAAAGAAGATGTGGCCATGAATAATTATGCCAACGATCAATAGGTAAATTTATAATTCGACATGGGGGTTGAAATTCGACATTGGAAAAACATTTTCCCCGGGCTCCAATCATCCTAATTTTCTCCAGGAAACCCAGACGTCGATCATTCGACCAAATTCAATACTGCTACACAAATGACCCCCCCAAGTAGACCAAGTCATTGGTTTTAAAACTCTGACGAACTATGGCTGGATCGGATCCCAACATCGATCCCGACAATTCTTGGATTGCTCAAGTGCCCCCCAAGTGATGACCACGATGACCACGCAACTTCATGCGACTAGATCTTTCAAGTGCTGGCAAATTTGACCAAAACCTCATGAGCACACTTGGTGAAAAAACATCTCAGAACACATGTCAGTAAGGACACGTGCGCGCATGTCCTCATTGTCCACGTTATCCAGTGATAAATTGGTTCTTGCACCATGTGAACTAGAGTCATGTCCACCATAAATCATCTGATACTCCTAGCAGTGCCTGTCAAATGACCTCGCACTTGGGGTGTGTGATGCCTTGTGTGATGCTGGTAGGTCTATCATTGGTTCGTGTTCTTGCGTCTCCTTCCGAAAAAGAATGGGCCGAGACTGACGTGACGAAGGTCACGAATTCGGGCGGATGGATGCTATTGCTGCAAAAATCTGTGGAATGATAGTATATTGACGGTTGATGATGGTCAATGATAGCAAAAATAAGCACTGTATTAAGTATTGGGTTCTTATAAGAAACGTCACCAGCTAACCATCAACAATCAACCATGGATCTCATGTATCCACACTATTGTTCATGGTGAGTTGTGATATGCAACCGTTGCGTTTGATCACTCGGGGCCTTGATCATGGTTTGACAGTGATCTTGGCTCTGCTTCATCTGCTTCTGACGCTTGCTTCATTTGAGTTTGGAGAATCCAACCAGCGGAGAAATAGCTTATATGTGCTATATACATTTCACCCCTACCAGGGATAATCACCGTTTTCATCCGTTTTCCTTCCAGTGTCAGCTGAAGAGTTCCACTTGGAGGATGTTTTTCTACCAGTTGATTTCTGACAGCACAGTTGAAACGGGCACCAAGCAGGGGTAGCAACTGACAACAGAGCGGCAGCTGGAACCAATGATGCCAACCAGTTCATGTCTTGCAATCAGTTGAATCATTGAAGTGTTCTTCTGTTTCCAGTGACAGAGTAACCCTGAATGTGGGGCATGACAAAACCTAAATTTGACAGGAAACATGCTCCGCACCAGGTATCTTCGAACACCTTTTTTAAACAGAAGCCGGACAAGAATACCGTTGTTTCTTCCACAATCTTTTACAATGACGCTTTCAGCTTCGAAACGGCAAAAATCCGTGGTGAGAAGTTTCATGCAGTACCTGTCCAGCATCTTTGCAGCAATGTGCGCTTGCTTGCGCGCCGCCAGCTACATCTTCTTGGTACACGGAGCCAGTATTTGGGGTGTCAGTAGGACCAGGAGTGCCAGCACAATAACAAGATTAGATTCACTTAGCAATTCACTCAGCCATTCAGTCTAGTGGATACACGTGATGCAGGCCCCCTTCCGAACCCAAAGTTTTGTAGAGTTCTTGGAGTCGATAAAGAAGTGCCCTGAAATTTCCCCGGTTGAAGAAGTTCGTTCATGGCAACATGGATAATTAATGATGATGATGATGATGATGATGATGATGATGATGATGATGATGATGATGATGATGATGATGATGATGATGATGATGATGATGATGATCATGAGAACAGCAGCTGTGATGGAGATGAGATGATTGTGGTGTCACTGATGGTGGTGGCGGCGACGGGGGTGGTGGTAGAGGTCATTAAAATGGCGGTGATGATGGCGACACTGACAGTGATTGAGAATTCCACTGTGATTTTTGATTGCGATCATTATGATAATTGATGGCAGCTGCAGTGATCTTGTGGTGATGTTTCTGGTGATGGCAATAAGTAATGTCAATGGGGATGATGTCGATGGCTCACACTGCTAGGTGCAAAATAGTTCCGTCGCACGAATCTATGACCACCTTGTTTCTGTTCAAGGATCTTACGCCGTCTTTATTCAGGAAGCAGGGACTTTTCATTCCCGAAGATGGTCTGTTGATCCATAAACAATGGGTAACCAAGTAAGTACGCAGCACTTCTTGAAGAGACTACCCCCTCGATTCACAAAGAATATTGCTCCATAAATCATGGGCTATCTTCAACTCTCCCATCATGACCACCATTTGTTGACATCTGTAGAAGCTCAGTGACTGCAAACCCACAGGCTCACATGTTCACAAGTCAGAGCGCAGGCTGTTTGACGCCGGGCGCACAAACGACTGCGAAAGAAAAGGGTTCAGTGGGCGACTTTGTGAAAAACCTCACAATGTTTCACCAGATGAGCAGTTTAGCGTCAAAACTTAGGGAACAGTTTAGCATCAAGACTTTGGCATGCTGATGGTAAGCGGATGTTGGTTGAACTAGCATTACATAGCTAGGGTTCATTGCAACCACTGTCTGTATTTGTTACAGATCCATGCGACCGGCGTTGTAACTTACATGGAGATGATTGTGGCTCACAAGCACGCTACCTCTCAAAGGTGCTCTCTTCGTCTTTGGTCTGTGTTTGTTGCTTTGTTCTAATCCTCGGCTATCATGACATGACCTGCACCGAAAAGAGTGCATATACATAGCCCAAAGAGGGTTATCTTTGTGTCTCATCTTCGATTCTATCACACACACACACATACTTGTCTGGTATTTACACTCTTACAAACTAACCTGTTCCATCAGAAATCATCATATTTGAAGAAAAAAACAGCTCTAAATGATGGATTTTCCCCTTCGATTGGTTGGTTGACGGAGTGATGTGCAGGTCCCAAGAAAAAGCTCTGGAAGCTGACCATCTGAGCTCAAACACCCCGGCCACGGAGGCAATGATTACTGCTTACCACTTTGCTCGACTGGCTAAACACTTCACTAATAGTGATCTATCATGGCACCCATGATTGATCATTATTGATCATGAGAGAGGTCTTTGTAATTAGGCATTACGGCATTACATTGATCAGAATCCCATGATTGCAATTCAGTACTGTTGGTTCATGGATGCTACTGGAAGATCCAGAATTTCCCAAAGTGCTCCATCAAAATGGACCTCTTACTCATCTTTCTACCCCTGAACGAAGTGTACGGTGAATCAAGCTATTCTTGGACCAGCTCCCATGGTAGTCAGGGCACCCCAAACGGCTGGTTCCTTCTGGTTGGCCTTTTTGGTACTGGGTGGGGTCCCCTAGTTATAAGTTGGTTAGTTGGCCAGCTGAGAATGGGGGTCCCACAAAATGATCAACAATTAGCTATCATACCAACCAAACATGGTAATCAATTAAGATTCATGCAAGCACCAGTCTTATATAACAATTGGCTATCCAACAACGAGTAGCTAGTTACATCCAGCATAACTGGCAATTCACCAACCGTGTATTTTGCGGTGAGCAACAAGACTTGGAACCACAACTCGAACCCTTTGGAATTTCGCACGTGAGCAGCGTCGAAGATACCCGGTACCCTAACGTCGCGATTCCAAAAAGTCCATCGAAGCCAGCATGGTTAGCCAGCGGATCACCATTGATAAACCATTACACACAGCGAAGCGAAGAAAAATGATTTACCATGATTAGCCATGCTTGGCCATGGGAATGTCCCATCCACCGGGTTTTTTGACACTGCTCCCATGCTATCGCTGTGACCTTCACTGCATGAAGTCGCGATGCGGTTGAATTGTGGGCGGTGCTCGGCTACGTTGGCCAGGAGCGCCGCTTGCATGGGCTCAGGCTGCATGGGAGAGCAGAACAAAAGGGAACCATGGCAATGGCGATTACTGGTGATGATTACTGGATACTGTGGTTATTGTGGTGGCTGTTATAGGGGCTATTCAAGTCATTATTGTGGTGGTTATAGTGATTATTGTAGTGGTTGCAATGGTTATAGATGGAGCTGTCAAGGTCCACAAACGAGGCATTTGATGAGTTCCCTCATCCTTCGTGAGAACATTCGGCAGCTATCAAGTTTCCCCGAATTCGCCATTCACGATGGATTTCTTTGAGAATTGCTGAGTATGTTGTACTCTATGATTGTGCGCTTGCCAGTAGAGCTTGTTTAAGTCAACACTTTGTCTGGTTGGTGGTTTCAACCCCTATGAAACATATTAGTCTGCCAACCATTTGTTAATAATCACTAGGGAAAATAATGAATTAATTAATGTTTAAAACCACCAAGCAGTAGTTGTTTAACCATTATTGTTGCTTATAATTCCCTACTATTAACCATGGTTAACCATGGTTTCCCTGTCAACCACCACCAGTATCTTGAAGGTGCTCAAAGGCACATGCCCAATTGCCACACCCCAATTGCCACTCAACGAACAATGAAGAAGCTCGCTGTGTTGGCCAATTACAAGCAGAAACGCTACATGTGAGAATGGTGGCGATGATGATGATGATGATGATGATGATGATGATGATGAGGATGAGGATGATGATGATGATGATGATGATGAGGATGAGGATGATGATGATGATGATGATGATGAGGATGAGGATGATGATGATGATGATGATGATGAGGATGAGGATGATGATGATGATGATGATGATGAGGATGAGGATGATGATGATGATGATGATGATGAGGATGAGGATGATGATGATGATGATGATGATGAGGATGAGGATGATGATGATGATGATGATGATGAGGATGAGGATGATGATGATGATGATGATGATGAGGATGAGGATGATGATGATGATGATGATGATGAGGATGAGGATGATGATGATGATGATGATGATGAGGATGAGGATGATGATGATGATGATGATGATGAGGATGAGGATGATGATGATGATGATGATGATGAGGATGAGGATGATGATGATGATGATGATGATGAGGATGAGGATGATGATGATGATGATGATGATGAGGATGAGGATGATGATGATGATGATGATGATGAGGATGAGGATGATGATGATGATGATGATGATGAGGATGAGGATGATGATGATGATGATGATGATGAGGATGAGGATGATGATGATGATGATGATGATGAGGATGAGGATGATGATGATGATGATGATGATGAGGATGAGGATGATGATGATGATGATGATGATGAGGATGAGGATGATGATGATGATGATGATGATGAGGATGAGGATGATGATGATGATGATGATGATGAGGATGAGGATGATGATGATGATGATGATGATGAGGATGATGATGATGATGATGATGATGATGATGACGATGACGATGAGGATGACGATGAGGATGAGGATGAGGAGGATTTTGATGATTGTTGCCATCGTTGCGACCCTGAGATGATGACTGTGAAAAGAAACAGCCAGCCATTGCTTTGCCTGTTGACTTTGCTCCCAAGTTGCGCGCAGGAGTCATGATGGTGGGGGAAAAGTCCAAGGTACCTTCGATTGATGGATTTGCCATCCAAAGCTGTACTTGTTGGATCTGAGAACTGCTCAACTGTTGGTAAGTAACTCCCAAGCATAGCTCACTGCTGATCTACAAGTAAATAAATCATCTAACTGGTTAGACCCAAATTTGGCCGTGATACATGGTGATTCACTGCCAATTTTGGCGATTTTTGGCTGGATCTCCTGTTACTTATTGTGGCGACCCTCCGTACCCGGCGTACCCCAATAAGGGTCTATTTAGGGATGAATAACCATCATCAACCGTTGGCAGGGGCTGTTAGTTTCAGAATCATGGCAACCATTAAGTTGAAGCCAATCATGCTTAATCCGTGGATCTCCGAGTAACATACTTTCAGGTTTTGCGTGTCCATTCCCATCAAACACCAACCACTACTTACCGCTCCAAAGCCATGATAAGTCATTGCTATCTGTAAATTCGTTGTTGGCCTTGCCATTGGCCATTGGGAAACTAGGAGCAGTCATGAACCATGATGGGCCACTATCCACCATCATATACCATCATTATCAACAAGTATCTAATCTATCAACCATCAATGACCATCATCATTGATCATCATTCACCACTATCAGCCCACTCACTAGCTATTCACCAGCTATTCACCAGCTATTCACCAGCTATTCACCAGCTATTCACCACTATCAACCCCTGATGAACACCACCCCATTGATATCTCCTTTGCTCTCCCAGGACCACTGCAGCCGGGGCCGCCCTTCACCTGCACCGAACGCGGTAAAGGTAAGGGAACCGGTAGATGTGGTGAAATATGTGGGGATATATGGTAACGGTGATATCAACGGTCCCCTGGAACTGCTTGGTGGTTTTAGACTCATGGTCAAGTAGTGATTAATTGGTTGTTAATGGTCATGGTAAATAAACCCACTAATCAACCACTAATGATATAGGATCCCCATACCATCGCAATGAACCAAATTATAAACTGGTAACATAACTATGGAATATGGTAATGATGACATAAATGGCGAATTAACTGGTGATATAGATGGTGATAGGTGATGTGACCGGTGAAATAAATGGTGATATGATATTGATCTTAAATGTCAATAACACTAGATGTTGGTTGTGTTATGATATCATTGTGGATTGAATACTACTAATTAACGATCACGGTTGACATTGTTGAAGAAATATCTATAATAAACATTATCTAACAGATATAATATATATACATATATATACACACACATTCCTAGCGTGAGGAAGCAACACACATGTGTGCCATCTTGGGGCAACGGTGCTATGCAATTGCAAGGTACTAGGCGAGCTGGTACCCCAAAGGATCCCCAGCCAGTGATCAGCCCAAGGTTCGCATTCTTGAGCTGTTTGAAGCATCACCACCGACAAGCCAATAACATGTCCAAACTGACCTATCAGCTGGTTATTGACCTATCAAACATTGGGGATAAATGACCTCCAACAATCATAAATGACCTATCAAAAGTTCATCTTTCAGGTCTTGGGGATTACATGGTAGCACCAGAGTTGTCTGCTTTTCTCTCTGATCGAAAGCATCCAGCCGATTAAGATGGAAAGGGTCTGAGTAGGGACCCAGCAACAAACTGGCGAAGCTGCTGACAACATGGTGAGAGTCCAAACACTGGAAAAACCACAGGAATTAACAGATTGGCATGTTCACACCTGCCAAACTTTTGCAACTATATCATACCAATCGTTCGCAACTATATCATATATCTATATATAAATATATTTACACATATATATATATATACACTATATCTTGTATTTTGATCATAAACACCTCGATGAAACTGGAGAGCTTTATGGTCAGGGCCTGAGGAATCAAACATGTCACGACTTGATGAAAAAGAGAAGTTGACGCCGCTCACCCGACTCGGAAGGCCGGGCCTCATGGGTGGCCAACACCCTGCTGTGGGGGGTACCTCTCAGCGCAATCTTTCCACAGCAACACACAGCAGGCATCAGCAATCATCAAAATTCAGTGTACCAGGAACAATCATTCTCAACAAGTATCCAACTTATCAATCACCATTGACCATCAGCAACCATCAGTTTTTGATATTTCCAGCTTCCGTCCAAAAAAACAGGAGACTGAGCGGTGTCAGAAACCATCCGCAACCATCAGCAAGCATCATTAGCCATTATGAATCAACAGTAACTACCAGTAGCCATCCGTAACTATCATTATATAACCATCTGGTAGTTATATTCGTAATGGCTTCATTGATGTTCTTAATTAAGAACCATCTGGTAGTTTTATTGATCATAAATGTGTAACCATCATTAATCATCATTATGATCCATTATGAAGCCATTATGTACCCATCATTAACTTCGAATTTTGATCGTTCATCCTTCGCGAATGTCTTCCCAGCCTGATCAAAGGGAGCCACTGCGTTGTAGGGTCAAGGATTGGTAGCTGTAGCATGGTTGCAAACTCTCTGTGGAGAATAGCTCCCCTCTGAATGAAAAAACCTGACTTTCAGGCGTGTCTGTCAATTGTATTTTGATCGGTTTGGAGGGCATTTCAGATCGGAGAGTGGTTGGAGTGATCGAGTTGGAAATTTGGATCTGTTGAGATCTCGGCCACTGACTTTCTGGGTGGTTGGCATTGGCCAAACCCCATCTACAAGCCTGTATCAACTTACATCTCATCATCCTTGTCGATGTCCAAGCCACTGCCCATTCCAGTGGCCCACACAAGAATTGACCATGTTTACCTACCCTGTGGTAGAACAAAGGGAAGACGAGGGATCTCCCTTCCCACCCAGGGACTCAAACAAGACGCCCGAAGCGCCAGCCTCCGCGTCGCTGTCTTCACTGCCTTTGCTGGTTGAGAACCCATGGATGATACCCATGATACCCAATCCATGCAAGACGTGTTGGTCACCCGAAAACTCGTGCAAGCAACCAACACCAAGGGTCGATTACTCCAGTCATTGACAAGACAATCGGGTGATGTTTGCTGCCCAGCTTCGTGCTGGCTGAATCTGCGGTTGATAGAGGGTAGCGCTCGGTATCCCATCCTTTGATTCAGTTTCAGAACCAAATGGGATTCCCTAAAATAAGATAAACCTCATACGGAACATTTACATAGAAATATCAGCAAAATCGGGGTATCCCTAAACATACTTCAATCATTCAAAAGAATGGTAGGAACACCAACCAGCCATGCGTGTACCCCCCTTGGGTCAAAGATCTCGACACATCTCCGCATTGTGCATCTCCCATCTACACCAGCAGAAGAGCATAGCTGAAGTGTTTTCAAGCAGGTCTCCATTTGGTTGTTTCTCAAAATAGGGGCCCCCAAATCATCCATTTATAGTCATTTATGGCAATAAACCAGCCATTTTTCGGGTACCATATTTTGAGAAACCACCATTTAGGACCCGAAGCACCAAAGTATTCCACTCACTGGTTGGTATTTCAACCCCTATTAAAAAAATCTTGGTTTACGAACCGACCATCCAAAATATTTGAGAAACATGTTTAGAACCACCAACAAAATGATAAGGTTGTCTACACATACAACTGCTGTTTTTTTGAAGAGAATCAACCAATGCCAATTGAGCGGCATCCACTGGAATTCGTCGTGATTTTCCTCTTTCACGAGATCATGCAGGAATGTAGTTGATTTAATTGCTCCAAACAAGTTTCTCGTGGTGTGTGGTGGTGATCCAACAGAGTGAATACCCCAAGAAACCGAAACTTGGCACCGTTTAAGACGGGAAAAAATCAGTTTGGCTTTCCAATTCTGTACACAATCCTATTTTCTTGTTTGAACTGGCCTGGCCATTTGTAGTAGGCTCAAGCTCCCGCCCAGAGTTGATTCCGGCAAACATGGAACCAGCATCAGGCGCTTATTTGAGACTCGGTATGACCCAAGCTGTCGTTGCTTCGCAAGTTTCAACCAT
The DNA here is from genome assembly GCA_009767595.1 of Symbiodinium kawagutii. Lineage (NCBI taxonomy): Eukaryota > Dinophyceae > Suessiales > Symbiodiniaceae > Symbiodinium > Symbiodinium kawagutii. Next base: position 114,445 of record VSDK01022726.1, read on the forward strand.
TGATATCAATTGGCAGCTCCATGTGGCTGTGGGTCAAAACCCTGTACCCCTGGTTCCCCTATCATTAACCATTGTTTTCCCTATAAAATGGTTGGTTATTATCCCCCATTATTGGTGGTTAATATTGACCCATAGCCATGTCAAGCAAGTTCTTTTCTGAGTAGTCGACACTCCCATCTCTCGGCAGCAATCTCCGTGACGATGTTCTGCGGACGGTCCGGGTGGTACATGGTGAATACCCTGATGATGATGATGATGATGATGATGATGATGATGACCACGGCGACGACGACCACAACAACAACAACAACAACAACAACAACAACAACAACAACAACGATGATAATGACGACGACAATAATGGTGGTGAAAACAATCATGAATGCAAATTACACTTCTGATTTGTTCATGATGCGTTCATGAGGATCAACCGCAACCACGATGTGAATCGATCCAACGGAACAAGGTGATCTTTCGCTTCGGGCATATTAATGGTAATAATGGAGATTTATTGGTCATTGGTAACCATGGCAATTATTGATATCCATGATTCACCTGGTAATTGATCACAATGGTTATTAATGGAGGGTAATCCGCTTCAATGAAGTTGGCAGTTCAATGTTTCGAAGAACATTGTTGACACCCATTCTTAGTGGTACCCTTTGACTCAGAACCTCGGCGAACAATATCGAACAGCCATGCGGCACATGGTAACTGGATCTGAGATCGGCACCACAGAGTAATGAACTAAGAAACGTCGACCATAATAATCATTCAGTTAATAACTAATGAATCACGTTGATGATAGTAATGAATCAGACACCTATTTGTCTGTGGGTATCTTGGTGCAACTACTCACCTTCACTAGCGTTGACCGACTGAATTTTTGAGAGGAATGTGGAATAGGCGACTTCTGATGTGACAAAAAGATTTGGTCTGGTCCATGACCCAGGCTACGGGAAAAGATCTCGTTTGTTTGATTTAGATCACTACTGTGAGTGTTTCTCAAGTCAAAGGGGCACCCCCAGTTATCATCCTTTATATCAACCATTCACAGTATATAAACCAACCATAACTTGGGGGTACCCCAAACTGGCTTGAGAAACACCCCCATATCGTCGTCAACCATGATGCAAGGTCGAGTCCCATCGCCGAAGTCAGATCCTCAACGGTCGCCCGTGGGGATCCCTGTGGGCTCCCAGGCGGGTAGTGATCGGACTATACCGGGTGCGCCATCAACCGTTGGATCGTCGATGAAAATCACAACGGGAAACACCAAAGCTTAGGGTCACTTTTTACAAAGATATTTTCAAGAAAAAAATTACTGCACTTATAACATAATTAATATAAATACATTACATAACTATATACATTGAAATAGAAACTTAAAAACACTTATATAAACACGTGAAAGCTTCTTCATAAAACAGTAAAGGCCGTAAAGCCTCGCTGTCATGTCCTGCCAGGGCTTGCTGTACCGGTACTGCCTCCACATCAAAGTCCTCTGCTTCTGGGTTCGTCGTGTACCTTGGGAACGTGCCCACGAGCCTGCAAATCTTTGAGCCAACAGATCAGAAGTTTTTAGCTTCCACAGTTGTTGAAGAATGCAAGGATGCAAACAGGTGATACCAATTGATCAAATGGCTATGGGTCAATATTACTCGCCCAACTAATGGGGGATAATCACCAAACACAACAGGGAAAACCATAATTGATGATGGGGGAACCAGGGGTAGAGGCTTTTGACCCACAGCCAAATAACAATTACAAGTATTATCCCAGAACTTGCAAACAATAGTTTTGGTGGGTGTTGATTGGATACCAACCGATCGAAAAAAACGCTCACCTCGCAGCTGACGAAGCGATCAGCCATGCGACCTACTCAGATTGCCAGAGAACGGGGTGCAAAAAAATGTTCGTCTGCCGCGGTTGAGATTCTCCAAGGTGGCGCCAAAACTCACATGGGTTGATCATCGCCCGTGATCCTTACGGGGAGAGATTTGCAACTAGTATCGAGCATGATGAAAAATATGGACATACAAAATACCACTAGCGTCAACCATGATTTACCACTATTAACTTCATTATTGACCACTATTAAGAATATTGATAGTACCATAATGGAGTCAATGATAGTGGTAAATAATAGTACTGCAAATAATGGCAAACAAATTGTTTGTAAACTGGAAAACCCAGAGAAATGGTTGATCTATGTGGATCTGTTGATCTTGTGCCACCATTGTCCTCATGCCCCACATCGCGAATCGAACCAGTGGATCCTCCTGGGTTGCAACCATAACCTATGTGTGCGCGTTCAAATGTCCCAGCAATTTTAGGGACACATGCTAGTTGGTGGATCATTCACCAGCATAATAACCAGCATTATTTCAGAAACCACACTCATCAAAATGGACCATTAATCACTGTAAACCCATGGTTGGCTGTTGGTGAATTCATATTGACCGCTGTAAGCCCTTAATTTTTACTTCAACCAGAATAAATCAAGCATCATTGACCACGCAGTTAATATCAATCGACAATGATGACTCACTGTAAGCCCATTAATGACCCCATTATTGATCAACCCATTGATCAAAACCATCATATTCACCACTGCAAATCAGCCATCACTACTAGTCAACTGGTCCCAAACAGTAGTAATCAACCATGTGGTATGTATCATCCACCATTCTATGGGAATGAATAAATCAACCATCATAATAAGCAACAAATCAACCATCATAATAAGCAACCATTACTTCTGATACACTCCTGGAAACTAACAGCTCGACCCTCCCAAACAGGGCTTAGAAGATCAGTTTCCTATTGGGATACCCTTCGGGTAGGGTCCTGCTGTTAGTTTCCTGTAGGGTAAATCCACTGGTCCCAAGCACTAAGTCTGAAGCCACCATCACCAGCAGGCCGCCACACGGCCAAGCCACAGGCCCTGACTGATGAAATGCATCCCACCCAGCTGACCTGGCGACGCGTTGACGCGGAGGCGGGCCCCGTGGGGAACCCAGGAACGAGGGACACGACTGTAGGCAATTCTAGTAGGCAGTGTAGGCCGTTTTTCATGTTATTCTGTGGGAAGTAGACCATTTAACTGTTGATCGTGGACAACCCATCTTTGATCATGGGTTCAGTGTTGCCCTGAACACAGTTTTTTGGATGCTGGAGGGTCCTCCTGGCCGAACCAGCAAGTTATGATGCCTGTGCAATCCCACTCAGAAGAGGTATCATCTTTCAACATAATCAAGTGTGGTGACGGTTTGGAATGGGTCATCAATTCGTTCATAAAGGGCTCTGTGGTCCCTAACCACCAAAGGATACGCATCCCCTCACAGTTGATTCTGCTGGCCCCCAAATCGTGCGTAGCTTGACCAATCATGAAAATTGGATCAGAGGACTGCCATTGCAAGACTTGCCATTCTACACAATGACACAGTACTAACTCGGTCCATAAGCTACCGTAGAATGTCCCCGCTCGACTTGTTTGTTTCGCTGCTATGACCATTCAAAACAACACAAAATCCATGCCCGGATGGCTCCCAAAGTCGTCAAGAATCCAAAGCGCGGAAATGGCAAACAAGCACCAAGCATCAATCCGAAACCCAAGTTCGGATGAATGCATGTGCACACGCCAGGCCTACTTCTTGATGGTTTCCAACCGGTGCTATCCTTGTTGATGCTCCACAAATTTGGGACAAGTCCAGCCATTGGATATCTTTTCACCAATCATGGTGATTAATGGAAGGTCCAACTGTTAACAAGTCCTCCATATATCCAGTTACCCAGGATGATGATGCATCACTATTTCCATGGCAAAATTGCAATGGTTTATCGATATTCGGATCTCCCATTCGTCAATTTCTCAACTCGTATCCATTCGTCAATTTCTCAACTTTTTTGGTGTGGGCTATCCAGTTTTATGGATATCTCAGGTTTTTCCGCAACTATCATGCGTTTATGGATATCCCTTTCACCCGAGACCGGCGCCAGTCCATGCGTCTCTGGGACTTCTGGCTTTCTGCTATCCATCCAAGCTTCTCCATGGCGCGATATCGAGGCTCCAAGCGCCTCTCGCCTGAGCGGACCAAGGAAACCTGCTGCCAGGCTGCCAACTGATGATATTCCCAAAGGCACAGCCTGTTGTCGCTGTTGAAGTGGAGCCGTGGCAGCAGCAGCAGTAGTTGCAGTCGTTGTTGTTGTGCTGATTACTTCTCCTCCAAATGTTACAATCCCCAGCATGAGAGGGTCCTATTGCACCAATGATGTATGCCCATCCAGCAGTTGCAACGTTCACCTTCCCAGGTGTTTTGACCAGTACCCATGCCAAGACACAAAGAAAGTACAAGGCACAATCCTTAGGCGAGGCACACACACATCAACTCGGCACCGCGAAACCTCTTACCTGTTCACTGCAGTTCTTGACAGTGGAATTCCAAGAGTTCGTCATTTCATATGGCTTATTATCACTTATTATCAACCCAATCGATGATCTGCTCAATATTGACCCAAGTGATGATCTGATTCATAGTCCTAGAAGTTCATAACAAAAACCGCTGCTGGTAACATGGCTCGAGTCCCAAAAGGGCGAATCCCATCGGCATCTCCCTAGGTTCCTTAGTCCTTCGTGCGCAACACTCAGATGGAAAGTACTTTGCCTTGCCAATGGAAAATGTACAATATAGTGCTGTCCAAATGCAGAGCACGTGACATCAGTGAAGCTGGGTGTGTCAATGGTGGTACCACGTCATACCCAACTTCATCCCCTCAACGACTCAGCTTGGACCTTCGGAAGGCACCACCATGGACAGCCTGGGGTCGATCTTAAAGGTCTTGTCCACTGGCTTCATAGAAAGGTCCCGCAACAGATTTTTTCATGAAGCCAGGATAAGCAGTTGGTGCAAGTCCGCAGGAACAATCAAGCAGCCACTTGACATTGCCAAGCCGGTGATATGACAGCTTTCAAACGCTTGCACCTCTGAGGTAAGGTCACGAAGAGTCGATGCTGTGCAAGTCATTTTGCATTAGTTCCCAACTTGGCCACTGATGCCTTTAAATGTTGCGATATTGAGAAACGCTTGTGGTAACAACATACGGATTTGTCCATACATGATGTAATTGCAAATCCATTAATAATCCACCCCTAGTTATACTATATATAGCTGCAGGATGCTGTAGGTGATTTACCATCAAATATCTTTTTTATGGATCAGCTAGATCTACCAGCAAATCTAAGCTTTTCACCACCAGTAAGTAAGGATGTTGCGGCGTTGAACAGGAATTCATGGACAGCACCTGAAACAGGGCATAGCAGCTATCACCAAGCAGCTGTGAAGCTATTGCAATTCTTCCGCAGGAAGTCGTAACCTCGAAATCTTCCGTGGCCAATGGGATATGATAACCAACAGCCAACAGCCACAAGAGACCAATCAAATTCATTAGTTTCTAGTCCCACATGACAATTCTCTGGCTTTGTGAAAGCCATTCACCTATCGAAACCAGTAACAGTAAAATTGAAAACTTACATAGTTAGTAACAGCAATAATTAAGTGTTAACAGGGGAAATTCTCGTAACCAGGGGGTCAATTAAACAGTTGTCATGTGCCAGTAGCAGTCAGTGGTCAGGACACCAGCACCGGGGTACTTCCCAACTGATGTTCCAACACTGGCAATGCACGTCCAAGAAAGATTGCAACAGTTGATGCCTGCAAATTATTGGGCCACATCAAGTGGTTGCATATCTTGTTGGTAGTTGTGTAAGTCATCATCTTGACGCTGGAAACTTCCTGGTTGAGTAGTGATATTGACAAGGGATTGTTTCAGGCACATCATCTGTCAGCTAAATAGGTTGATCGACCCCAACGTAACGACCGCCAACCAGGATTGACGCATATGATCTATTCAAACATCTGTGCTTAGAAGATAATTAGTGTCTGTTGTTGAACAGATCTTAAAATCTATGATCTATTTAAATATCATTAAATATCCACTATTTCTGCACAAATGAGGCTTCTCCGTGATTCCAACACTGATCGCTTTCGCTTCCAATGAGCAAACAGGCAAACATACAAAATGTCACGTGACCATGAAGCAATTCGCCCGCAGTGGTCTTTCCAAACGTTCAATGGTTCAGAGTTCAACCTTATCCAGAATTTATTTGCATGGATTACCCTTGATAATTGATAATGTATCCATAGTTTAATAATTAATTTACATGTATACATGAATAAAGGGTTGCCCTTTCCACCCCAATTGATGATCCATTGGACAGGGATGGTCATCCGGGATGGTCATCCGGGATGGTCATGGGGGATGTCATCGCTTCAAGAGACGCTCTTGGTGGCGCACATAGTAGTGGATACATAGTAAAAATCGAATCCCAAAAACACTAAACCCAATATGGGTGTTTCTCAAAATAGGGACCCCCAAAAATGGCTGGTTAACTACTATAAATGGTTGATAATGGATGATTTGGGGGGTCCCCTATTTTGAGAAACCACCATATTGGTGATAGCTGCTATGCCCTGTTTGGTGATATGGCCGTATCAAAAACCAGTATAAACGATACAAGTATGAATCCTGGCTTTGATACAAGTTTGGGAATACAAAGCCAGTATTCTACGCTCAATTTCTGATGCGGATGCCGTCAAAAATATGATTTATGTCGCAAGTCAGTTGGTGGTGACCATCGAGACCTGGGCAGGTCTCTGGGGATATTCATTGGTGGTTTCCCTTTCAGATACTGTTTATACGATTGACGTATAAATTTGTATAATTGAAATAATTATACATCATCATAGTGAATTATTGCATGTCTTGTTATAGATGATAAATGCTAAAAAGCGAGTAGAGACAAGTAATTTATAAAGATTATAGTAGACGAGTAATTTATACTACGGCATACCTGAGATTTAGCTATTGGCCAAGATAGTAGTAATCACCCACTATCAACTGCTACTGATTGATGAGTGAACTCATGATTGCCAATTCTGGTGGGGTGATACTCACAAACTGCCGGTTGCTGTTAATGACAAGCATTCACTCATCAATTAATAACTAATTCATTGCTGACCTATTGACGATTACAATTTTACGGACTTATTAAGTTGTTTTGCTTTGTATTGGCCGGTTTTCACCACTATCAACCATCAATGACCAAAGATAAAATGGTTGGGTGAGATGCCCGAAAACTACCACCTTTCGCCAATATCCAGCATCAACCAGTCACAACCGAATGACCATCAAAACTAAGAAATAGCAAGTGACAGTGACAGAACCAAAGTTTCATGTTGCTGCCTATCAACTGATAGATGAAGGTATTACTTATTAACTGCCATTCGGAAGCCCTTGGTAACCTTTATCAACGATCTATGTTCCGACATCTTAACTACTAACTAATTGAAATATCGACCAAATAAGCTAGAGACATGGATCACTCATGTTGACTAGAGATATTGGTCACCAAAAAACCCTGAAGTAAACCCGATACCCGATTTAGAAGCTTGATTTTTTAGAAAGTGAGTTTCAGAGGTAGAATCCAACCTTACAACCCTGATTCTGATTTAGAATCTGCTAAAAGTTCGTGGCGCTTACAGCCACCCACAGAATCTGTGAAGGAACATCACACGGTGTTGCCAAGGTGCTGCCAGACTGGAAATGCTCCGAAAGGAAGTTGTAGAGTTCCTGCCCAGTGGCCTGGCATCGGTAGCGAATCCAATCCATCGAGGTCCATCAAGGATGATGACGGTTTGAATGCAAAAAAAAACATGTTTTTGCGGGTGATGTCAATGAGATCTTTTGATAGGATGACTGATTTCAATCAGAAAAAACCCAGGCTTTGCTTGATTTCAAGGAGATTTTGGTAGAATCACTGATTTTAATGCGCAAACCGCTGTTTTTTTAAAATTTCTTTTAGCGCACACGGGTTCGGAACCACCCATGCAGGGAACGTTTGTCACATTACACTACACCTCTGATTTGGCAAAGCGCGGCAATTTTCAACGAAACCCACTTGCAACTTTGATGAGGAAATCTCTGTGATGAGACTGACTGTTGAACATCATGATTGGATCATTTTGTTGGAGTTTGGTTCCCGGATGATCTCCTGGGATATCACGATGATTTATATGTTCTGAGCGAAATTTTGCGTAGCCCAACCATATAATGTGTTGGTCATGTATGTTGTGCCTTCGAGAGCTCCAATAGATTGACATTCGCCTTGCGATGGTCCGATATGATGTCCCATAGTCAGTTGGCTAAAACCAAACAGCCAAAATGTTTTTTGATTGCAATGTGACGACAGGTTGAGGCATACAAAAGTACTGAGTCTAATCCCGCACTACCGAACTGTGGCTAGTTGATATCAGTTGGTTATATCCAAGCAAGTCGTCGACTGGTCACAGCTTCACAGCGGCATAAACGAACCAGTCTTAGAGTTTTACCAAAGAAACAAACTCATCGATTGATGGGGTACCACCATGTTCCGAAAAGGTGGTTTCTCAGGTCATAGGGGTACCCCGAGTCATCATCCAGTTTGTTAATCATTTTAGTAAGAAACCATACATTTCTTGGGGTTCCTTATGGCTTAGGAAAGCACCACATAGCCATCATCCAAGAATCGATCATCCCATCATCCAACCATCAACCTCCTACCCTGTGCGGGCCCCGCTGCCACACCACACGCCTGGCTGTTGCCAATCCAAGTCCGGTCAGCCTTGCAACCGGCGCACGTGGTGTTTAAACGTCAACGAGTTGCAGTGGCTACCAGGTGGTTGACTAGCTGGTTTCTGGTTTAGGGCTATGATTAACTAGCTGGTTTCGGGTTAGTAATAGGGGATGATAACCAACAATAGTAGTTGATATACCAGCTATGGCTGGTCAAAATAATCAACTGACCAGCTAGTTAATGTTTAATAATGAGAGGGGTTTGTTGTGAGCGGTGAAAATTTAACAATTCAGATATAATTTTAAGGTCTTATATTACATACAATGGTAGCAATGGGTTATGGCAATAATAGTTTATAAAGCCTCTGAGCTTCCTAAATATATGGAATCTATGGATTCTTGTACAGCATCTGAACTTGTATTATAGTACAACTACCCTGTATGTGCATAGTTTTCATTGGGTTGCTTGTACTATGAACAGTTTCGTGATTTTTTCAAGCAAGCTAGGGTAAGAGTATTATTATGTATTAGCCAGCATTTACTAGGTAGTACCATATACATTGTTTGTAATATTGCCTTGTAAAAGGATGAAATTGTTTCAATAAATTGGGATAGTTATACTAGTTTCATTGTTGCTGAGGGTAGAGCTACTATTGAAAATATAATTTCTTTACACTGAGTTGTAATCCTTTGGTCTGGCATTATCCATTCAGATTGGCTTTATTGAGGTAATAGCCTTTTATTACCACATGCATGATACTAAAACAGATGGTGGCCCAATAATCTAGGTGTTATTTTTTATCCTTTAGTTTTAACCCCCTACAGGCTTATTTACACAGGTTATAATAATTATATCAATCTTAATTATAAATAAATAAAGAATTTTGGTACCATTTGATTAATTTCCTAGTAACCACAATTCCAATATTTAATAATACTAAATGACCATAATTCACTGAATATACCCATGGTTGAATCCATATATACCATATTAAACCTTAAATTAATATTTAATCATAGAAACCCATACAATGCCCTACTAAATTACCAAAGCATCCAGGAGGACAGGCTTGGCATCGATATATGCTAATTATTCTCATTAACTATGGTTATTATGTTTTGTTGGTTTTGGTTTTGAAATGTTTATGTTTTGATTTGATAGCAGTAGCCCTTTGCTGGTCATTCAGAATTAGTGGTGTACATCTCTTAATTTATGGGCATTATGGTTTGCAATAAATATTTATATAGATTCCTGGTAAGTTTCGACATTTCCATGGTGGCCAAAGTACAAGTTCAAAATAATTAGGAAAAATATTTGTACATCATAGCCAATCATTTGGCTACCATCATAACATATCAGTCAGCCTAAATTACGAGATTATATTCAGAACAACCATCATACAAACCATGACTACTATTGTTATGAAATACTAGCCAGCCAAACACATGAATATGACTGCTATGGTTTCTATACCTACTTGTGGTTACTAATAATTATCAGGTTTGTTGGTAACCAATGATTATTATTGTGGCTACTAAGGTTTCATGGGTAAATGAGAAGGCCTGTTCGGTTATTATAATTACTTATGGTCATTCATTATTCTTGATAAAATAAAATTTCTGGTAGGCTTACTCATGGCTAGTAGTCTCCTCATCTGAAAAAATATATTATCACTTAGATTAATCAAGATTAATCTAGATTAATCTGGAACCAAAAAAAACAAAAAAAACAAAAAAACCAATCATTTCCAAACTAGTTTGCAGAATATTGTTTTTTTTGTTTTTTTTGGTTTTTTTGGCTTTTTTGTTTTTTTTGGTTTTTGGGGCTCCAGATTAATTTAGATTAATCTAGATTAATCTGGATTAATTTAGATTAACCTGGCTGGATTAATCTGAATGCTTTCAGATGCTTGTGAGATTTTAGAAAGTAACTGACAAACATTGTGCTGAGACTAATATTGCATGTATGCAGAAACTCCTGTAATGAGTGTAAATCCCATCAACTTAGTGTATATCTTCCCCAAAATTTCTCCAAAAACTTGTAAAACTCACCGCTCACAACAAACCTTTCTGTTAATAATAGGGGGATGATGATTAACAATTATAGGGCATATATATACATATATATATACCAACTATATGGCTATGGGTCAAGCAGTTAGCCAACCAATTTCATGGGGGATAATGACCAACCATGATTTGATAAGGGAAACAATGGTTAATGATAGGGGAACCAGGGGGACTAAGGGTTTTGACCCACAGCCATATGGGTGTGTAAATCACTCATTATAATCCAGCCGATGTCTAATCATCAGCAACTGGTGATCTGGCCATTGCATAAAGAGTAAGAACTGGATCTCTCACTAGAACCTGAAGCTGGGACAAAGATCACACAGGAAAAGGGACTTCCTACGGTGCCGCAAACACGGGGCGTCATTGGGCGCTGATTCTTCGAAGCGAGATCTGCATCACAAAATGCCCATCCAACCGCAGCAAACTCTGAGTTCTTGGATCGCCTCAATGTGGATATCTTTCACATCACAATAACTGTCGCCTTTCGAATGTATGTGTTGCGATCGGCCATTTCATACATTGTATTCATGTAAGGTGTCTTTTGTTTCACGACTTCTGGCCTATGACGTCTTTGGTGTTTTTTCTTGACGCCACACAGCTGAATATCCACAAGTTTCCTTGTTGAGGCAGCCGCTTAGTGAAACCAACTAGTGTAGCACCCTGCCGTGCTTGCCCCACGGCTCCTCCATGAGACATGGATGGCTCACTGGCACTGCGGAACATCGGATCCCGGTTGGACTGAAGAAGTATTCCTGCGCGCAGCCAGTGCCAGCTGGTAGTGCACCGCAGGTGCTTCAAGTACTCATCTCCTCTAAAGCAGCATCTACCTTCGTCAAACAGCATCAACACTCACCAGCCATCACTGACAGTCATGGACGATCATGAACCATCACTAAGTCGAGCAAACCATTCTCAAACAAAAAGCAGGAAATAGTTATTAATGAACAGCTAATCATTAACAAAAACACAATCAAAACAATCAAACATCATCATTTCATTCATCATCTCACCATGACTCACTGAAACGTCACCAACTGCCTATCACTCCGTAAATGATATCATTCACCATATCAACCATGACGGGCCACCGCACTGCCCTTGGTTGGGTCGCTGGGTCCCCTCCCTGGGTCGCTGCCGGTCCCCACCTCGCCCGCCAACAAGATCGAGGTGTGATAGCCTGCGAAGCCCGCGAGACCTGGCGGTCGTGCTGGCAGGAGAACGGGGGGGTTAGAACTCTATAAGGGTTGGGTTCTACTTATGGTCAATTGTGGTCAATTATGGTTGATTATGGATAATTATGGTCAATTATGCCTAATTATGGTTGATTATGGATAATTATGGTTGATTATGGAAAATTATTATGGTTAATTATGGTTAATTGTGCTTAATTATGGTTGATTATGGATAATTATGGTTGATTATGGAAAATCATTATGGTTCATTATGGAAAATTATTATGGCTAATTATGGTTAATTATGGTTAATTATGCTTAATTATGGTTGATTATGGATAATTATGGTTGATTATGGATAATTATGGTTGATTATGGAAAATTATTATGGTTAATTATGGTTGATTATGCTTAATTATGGTTGATCATGGATAATTGTTATGGTTAATTATGGTTAGTTATGCTTAATTATGCTTAATTATGGTTAGTTATGGTTGATTATGCTTAATTATGGTTAGTTATGGTTGATTATGGATAATTATGGTCAATTATGGTTAATTATGATTGATTATGGAAAATTATTATGGTTAATTATGGTTAATCATGCTTAATTATGGTTAGTTATGGTTGATTATGCTTAATTATGGTTAGTTATGGTTGATTATGATTGATGATGGTCAATTACGGTTAATTATGGTTAATTAGGTTGATTATGGATAGTTATTATGGTTAATTATGGTTGATAATGGTTAATTATAGTTAATTATGGTTAATTATTGTTAATTGTGGTTAATTATGCTTAATTATGCTTAATTATTGTTAATTGTGGTTAATTATGCTTAATTATGCTTAATTATGGTTAATTGTCGTTAATCATGGTTAATCATGGTTAATCATGGTTAATTAGGCATAGACCTATCATCTTGGTTCTATTTCTACACCTGTTCTGGTTAATTATGGTGTTTTTTTTGGACTATATGCTCTATAAATCATGGCTTTATCTATATATCATGGTTTCTAAATATGGTCAATGATATGTATGTCAACTATAATTTGTAACTCTATCATGTTTTTTTCCCATAACTCGAGTCAATCGTTTATACTAGTTTTCTTACTCCATAATGGTTAGTAATGGTTTACAGTACTTATATGACGCTATGTGGTGAATAATGGATAAAGTGAATACTAATAATGTTGAACATGGGGAATAATCCTTGATGATGGCTATATCATGATTTTAGAATAATGGTTGGATAATAATTCTAGAATAGTTTGTAAAGGTTCTATACTGGTTTATAATGGTCTTACACTGGTTTCTAATGGTTTATAGTACTTATATGACAATATTTGATGAAGAATGGTCAGGGTGAATACTGATAATGTTAGATATGGTGAATAATCCCTTACAATGGCTTATACTGGTTGGTTCTTAACTAGTGTAAGGTCTATAATCATATGGTTGGTTTATAATGGTATACACTGGTTTATGATGGCTTATAATAATGCTGGATAAATGGATTATACTGGTTGGTTTAAAGTACGTACCACTCAGTTGCTTTACAAGTACTGGTTATAATGGTTTAAATATTTAGTTGGTTTATAACTATCAGGTTCATAACTATATGGCTGGTTTTTAATGGTCTATACCGGTTGGATTGAAATAATGGTTGGAGATGGTTTCACAATGTTTTATATGTGTATATAGGTTATCATGATAGAATGCCTACTTATGGTTTACAATGGTTGGTTTAAAAGTCTATGGTTGGTTGATGACTGCTTGTCAGTTGATATACTGGTTGGAATGTATAGTTTTATACTTGTGAACATGATATGGATGTTATGATGTTAAGTATTTTGTGTTGAAATATATGATGGATATAGCTTATGATGGAGTATGGGTGCTTATCGTTGTCAGTAATATGATAATGATAAGGACATAGATGATCTGTGATTAAATTGCACAATTATAGCGGCTAATGGTCGAAAACGGTTGATAATGGTTGATACTGGTTGATACTGGTTGAAATGGTTCAGAATGGTCCACAACCGTTCACAACGGCTGATAATGGTTGACAATGGCTTTTTTTTCCGATTTGCTTCTTAATCCCAAGCGTGTCCTTGGGGATACCAGCGGTCAGCATAATGCGTACCACCAGCATCAACAAGTAAGTACATGAAGCACCTAAATAAATCAAAAAACTACGAATTCGACTGTCTCCGTTCTTCGAAAGTGATCTTCGCTTTCCGTATGTAAGGGATTCGATCCTTGTGTTCCATGTTCATCCATTCAGGGTGCAAATGATTTGGTCTGAATGGCAATTTGATAGGTCGATTGTAAGCCCTTGAGGCCTCCGCAGAACCAGTGAAAAAATCATGCGCCAAAATCATTGCTTCCGAACCTTTCACCAAAATGGGTCTTGGTGAAATCCCTCGTAACCAAGAACTGCAACCCAATGGTGCCAAAGAATATGCCCTATCGACGTCTGCAGCTGGCCACAGAAAATTTGGCAATGCTTTGTGCAACCACTTGATCGCTTTTGTCCAGGTCAATGTTTGCATGGCCAGAGTCGGTGTGTCCAGGTCAATGGTTGACAATGGCTGGTTGATAAGAGACTGGTTGGTTCAACCACCGACCAGTATTCAATAATACTATCTATACAATGCGGCTGTGTGTCAAAACCCTATCTTATGGCTGGCTGGTATTGTCACTTAAGGACTCCTAGCCCTTTTTACGAGTCCTGTATTTTGTGCGTTACAGCTTTAGTAAAGCTAAACTTGATTGTGAACATGTTCATGATTACAAATTGATAAACATACAATTAATACATTTGTATACAGTTGGATATCAGTAATCATGGATCCCCCTTTCTAAACATACGATAACTAAATCCATGCTATACAGTGTAATTATACACAAATGATCTCCTTTCTCCAAGTTGGATCCATAAAATATGGATTACGAACCGGTTTACATCGTATGGAATATTAGGAACGGGATGCGCTTGGCACCGCGATGGTGTGGGTGGGAGTTTTTGTTCAATTGCGGCAACTGTCAAATGGGCATATACTCCATCCCACAAGGGTTGTATAGACATTTTTGTTGAAACTATTTGTATATATGTACATGTGCGTGAGTATAGAAACATGTATGCATGCATATTTACACATAGAGACACAAGTGAGGGGTAATATGGTTGGTACATCAACAACTAATCTTACTCAATATTTCCATTTGAAAAATACAATGTACGTTGGATTCAACATGTGATGGGTGAATGTAATAAGTACCCCCAAGCTGTTTATGGATCTTCTAGAACCACGGACCAACAAACACAACAATGCACAGGGTACACGCGCTGGAACCAGCGGTTTTTAGTGGAGAAATACAGCTAACAGCTAACCGAACGACTTTTACTTCTCCACTTCGGACAGTTCATCTTGTTCCTGTTTTGTAGTTGATGTTGTATTTGCCCTGGGGGTTGAGATGCACGTCTTTGCTTTTTCGCATATTGTGCCCGTCATTGTGGCGCTGATAATGAGGATGCTACGGACAAAGAGGTGACGACAAGTGAATTTCCAAACCGATTGTCATCATTAGAGAGAGAGAGACGTGTGCTCAATCCCACTCGGGGTTACACGCAGCGTTCTTTTCCTTCTTGAAATGATCCTACGATATATCCCAATTGATTATGACATGATTGGTACTTCGGAGAATAGATCCCATACCGTCCAAAAGAGGCTTAGTTTCATCAAACATCTCGACAAACCTCAAAAATGCTTGGAAGCACAAGTGTGTTTGAAACTCCGCGCCAGTGGGGTCTAGCTATAAGATTTGTCACTTCAACTCTCCCTGCTCAGTACAACATCTTTGATCGAAAATAAACTTGGATACGTCCTGGCAATCAGAACAACTTATCTGGAGATGTAAAAACTGATTTCCCCTAGCATGGTTGGACCTCACACATGCATCGTTTCACGAATTAGAGCGATGGCAGTCCAAGTTGGAGGCGAAGCCAAATCGATGAAATGCAGTAGCTATACGTGATAGGTATAGGATGATGCCTCGAAGCCAGCCCTTATTCTTACTTCGAAACACAGCTCATTATAAATATTACTCATTATAGATTGCTAATTCTTGCCATATGAATTTAAAACTAATTTCAAACACTACTCACTATAAATTGCTAATTCTTGTCATGATCAAAAAAAGCAAATCTTTTATCCGTTGGCGATTTGCAAGAACTCTTAGTCTTTAGACATGTGCAAATACAGTTTATCGTGAATACTTGTCATCAACCATTGCCACGAAACATTACCATTATCAAATATATATATATATATATACACATGTATCATGACCATGATTAGTCATTATCAACGGTCATTAATCGCTATGCACGAGTATGATAAACCGTTCTTAACAATTATTAGTCAAAATGAATAATCAACCATAATTAATTGACGAATATCAACCAACAATATTTGCCATTATTAATCATCATAAACCATTTTATTTGAAAAACATCATGAACAAGTCCCAGTCATCAATGTTATAATTGGATGAAGAAACTCCTAGGATTATCCCCCAGAAGTCATGATTTCCTATCAATCTGGTTGTATTTGTCTGAACCACTGCTACAAACTGTATTCATTGCTCGTCATGTTTGACCACCATTAGCCACCAACCATTAGCCATCGACGATCATTAATAACCACTATTATATAACCACCATTGACCGATACCAAGCATCATGATTAACCATCACTAGCAACCATCATGATCAATCAATACCAACCATTCTTAGCGATTCGCACTTCATTAGTCATTGATCATCTCGTCGACCTCTTTGAAAGCCATTATGGTGAATTATCATTGCAAACCAATAGTAATCATCATTAACCTATCCTAACCATCATTGACCAAAGTATTGCCATCATTAACCACTGTTAACCATCACTAACCATTGTATAAACCATCATCAACCATTAGTATATGATCAACCATTAGTCACTATCATTATATAAACATCTGTAACCACTATGACTCCTCATTAGTCAATGTAGCAGTGGGTCAAAACCCTGTACCCCATGGTTTCCCCTATCATTAGCTATTGTTTTCCCTATGAAATTGTTGGTGATTCTCATGCTCATTAACCACTATTGACCATCATGAACCAATACTAACCATCATTAACAAATCTGACCATCCTGATCATTCACCACACTGACCATCGACCACCACCAGGCTATTCTCAGCGTCGAACCCGCACGACGAACTGACGCACCGGCACCTCGCTGAGTTGCCAGGAGCTCAACGTCATGCCCTGGCGACCCAGCGGCTTCACGTCATGATGCGCCAAGTGAGGGTGGATAATCATGGTGAATAATCCTTGATAGTGGTGACCACTAGTATGGTAAAGGTTGATGGTTGATGATTGCAGTAATGATTCATCAATTGATGACAGTAATGGTGAATAATCCTTGTTAATCATGGATAATGATGTTTATTATCATGGTAATAATGGTGAAAAATCCTTGAGAATGGTGACCAACAGTATACTATCATGGTTCATAAGTATTGGTGACTAATAACATACTAGTACTTAATGGTTCATAGTGGCAGTAACTAATAGTTACTAATAACCATGGTTAATAATGGTTGATATTGATAATGGTGACTAATTGTATACTAATAGTGAATGGTTGATATTGGCAGTAATGATTGATCGATTGATGCTCAGTAATTCTTAATAATCCTTGATGATGATTAACAAATGGTTGATAGTTCACAAAAATGGTGATAAGTCTTGATAAACATGCTTAATAGTAGTTAATACTGCCTCATACTGGTTAGGAAAGGTTGACAATGGTTGATAATGGTGAATAATATTCCGGTCCATCCATTAGTGGTTACTTATCCATTGAGCTACTATATAGTGAATAGTTAGTGTTTGACTATCCGTGGCATTGTGACGAAGGCTCAATACCGTTGATTGGTCCTTGGCATGTCCTTCGCTATACATTATCAAGCAGCACACAGCATGACTGAGCATCATTGTCCATGTTTAGTCATCAGCATTTATGACTATCCGCTCTTCATCTGGGCTGCCAAACTGTGCTTGTGAATGATTATCCATGATGAATGACTAGCAGTCATACTAAGTATCAGTCATGATCCCACCACGATCATTAATTACTGCATATAGTTGTAGAAATATGATTTGTCCAATGTTCTTGTGGAGATGTATACCAAATGCGATGAATAATGCCATACCTTACATGAATACGTATATGATTGTATGTGTGTACGTTTGTATGTGGTGATGTTCATGCATATCTACACCTTTGACGGACTACACTTCCATCATTGCAAGCCATTTGAATCATCAATCATCACCAACCCACCTGAGGAATGGTAGGACTTCAGCTGCGAAGGCTTCGCGTCCGACGGCAGGCCTGGGCTTAAAACTGCTTGCCATAGCGCATCTGTCTTCAGATTCTCCACTGATTTTTGAGACAAATTACCTCTGAGTGATGTGATTTTCCAGGCAGTCTAGCCAGGCTTATCTACCAAAGGGTGACTGCTGCTGATGATGCGGTGGCTGCAATTTTGGTGGCATTGCAATTAACAGATCATGCCGTGAAGAGATACCGCTGCGCAAATCACATCCGGGACGTCTCAAAATGAGCCATCCCGCTGCATGTTTCTTCGGAGGTCGGGTATCCAGCCACACGATTCGGATACGGTTCCGGGCATGGCGTATGTGAAACTGCTGAATCGCCGGCCCAAGTTCGTGGGATTGAGGATGCTTCTGGCAGGTCTCTCCGTAGAAAGTTGGGAGCCTCTCCGAAACATCGATCCCGCAAGAGTTGGAAGATAGAAACTCACCCTCTTTGGGCTAAAACCTTTAGGCTCGGTGTTTCTCAAAATGGGGGCACCCCCAAGTCATCCTTTATCAACCATTTGTACTCATAAACCGTCCATTTTGGAGGTCCCCTTTTTGAGAAACCTTTATTGTTGAATATCATTCCCTATTATTAACCATTATTCATTGGTTGATTATTCCATATCATCAACCATTATTGGTGGTTATAACCCCTAAAAATCCATATATAGAAATCAATTCTGAGAAAACCCTCCTACATGGGTGTTTCTCAAAATAGGGGTACCCCTAAATCATCCAGTAATAGTGAGTAATACGTAGCAATAAACCACCCATTTTTTGGATTACTTATTTTGAGAAACCCTCCTATGATATTCTGAAGGGGTACCCTTCACAAGCAGGCCACAGCTCCTCCACTGGGTCCACCGGCTTACAGCATCACCTTTCGGGCTGTTGAGATTGCCCAACAAAACGGGACCTGGCGATGGCACGAGAGGTACCTAGCAACGGAAGGGGCTGGCAAGTCTGATGAACCTATGATCAATCAACTTTCCATATATGTTTTCGATTCCCAAATTGTTGTTAAATTATCATAATGTTTCAATCACCCTAGCGGATTCTCTATTATCTCTATTTGTGGTTCATTGCCACAATTGTACGTGTTGGACATGAAAATCCCAACTTGAAAATCTGCTGTGCATTTGTTTTCAAATGCTCAGAATTGATACGCCATACTAAAATCAAAACAATTCAGCCCATTGTGCACTTTTCTCTACTACACCGACCAATTTTCCATACGACAATCCACACTCAAAAATCCCATTATGTGCTCGTTTTCAAACACTGTCCATGATTTCAAGCGTTGAATTGAGTGTATTCGTTGTTATTCTATTGCCATAATCAGTGTATCAAACCCATTGCTTCAGTCCATAGTGTATTTGTCAACCATACCGAGTTCTCACAACAAAAGGCAAACTGCTCCTGGCTACTCCAAGCTGCGTCAACTAGTCTCCCCTGGCACGGAGGGGAGGTGCGCTGGGACGGGCGCCTTGCACGATGATTGCCATGGGACCTGACCTGGCTACCTCGAGCCACAACTGAAGTTGGGCAACGTTGTCGGGTACCGCAGTGCTGTCAACAACAGCAACAAGATCAGTTGCATGGAGATTTTAGAGTTGATTCTTTGAGGTTTGCCGATGAACTATTGACAGAATTTTGATATTCCGATGTGTAAGTTGAATCTTTATGGATTGTTGCCAATCAAACACTAAAGCAAAATATGATATGTACGTGGTTTCTCTATTTGCCAATGAGATATTCATAAAAAAGGATATATTGCCAATCATTCGAAAGTATGAGCTGCATATCATCTGTAGTGGCACGTCCTGAGCGCGGTTCTATTGGGACACCTGATAGGTACCACCATTTACACCATTTAATTGACATCTTCATTCTATTTGCCAACAATCATGTGGTATCATGTGCTTGTGTTCTGATAATCTAAAACAGCCATGCACTGCAAATCAAAGTTATCAAATCGTACATACCCCTGCGGCACTTCACGTTGGTCCATCAACCTCCCAGCATCGCCAAAGCAGAACAGGGTGTTGATCGTCTTTTGGCGGTTCCGCTGTCTATAGATATGGGTACTTGTCTGATGACGCCCCGATTGTATCAAAGTCAGGTACGCAGTCTAAACTCACACCAAGTAGTACTCGAGGAATGTCAATGATCTTTAATGGCCCTTTCTGCTTGGTACTGGTTGCTTGATGGTATGATCACCCGCCTGGAAATTGAGAAGAATCAACTCGAGCGTTTCCAGCGAGATCCCGCATGGCACGGGAAGCGACTTCCCCCTAAAACCATCCCAGCTAGCGGAAAACACCAAGAAACCCGTTGGTTGAGCCCCATGGTTCAAGAAGACTGGGGCCCAGATGTGGTAGCGGAAACATGCGGAAACCATCGAGACCAATGGCTGCATGACTCCAACTTGGTCTCACCATCTGCCAGTGAACTGATCTGGGATCACCTCCTGAGATCACCTCCTGGCAGTGTTTCCACACGCCGGGTCTCCGACAGCCACGTCTTTGCGTGGGAGGCTGCGCATGGTGAACATCAACATGCCAAGACAGGGCTAGGGGTAGTGCAATAAACCAAGCAGCTTATGAGTAGGTGAACATCCCAACAAAGACTTTAGTAATCTATGGAAATCTAACTAGGGTACCAGGGTTTGACCCACAAATGTCGGAATATCATGATCCCATAGTATCCAACCAATCTGCTTGAAATGATCTGATTTCAGACATTGAAACAGGAGTTTGGGGGTGGACTGGGCGCACAAACCCAAATTTTCGGGGGCAACGTGTCAGTGATGGCAATGCAGTACCACGCAACACGACCCCCAAGAGCAGGCATCAAATCCTGTGACCCGCTCCAGTCAGCTGGGCTTCGGGTCCCAAATCACGCCAGTGGTAACCCTGCGAACGTTCGCCACGCAACATTCAGTGCTGCAAGGTATCTCAGTGGTTCCGGACTCATGGTCGTACCACCGTTCTCCAAATGGGGAAACATGGGGAAACCATGCTAACCTGGCGTATATCCAATCAGACATCATCTTTGACCGATTCTTCAGGCTCCACGTTTAGCCAGGAGTCATTGAGTAAACCAACTCCGATTTTAAGCATCCAAAAGTGTGGGCTTCCGATAGTTCTCACTCGTGGCCACTTGTATACATTGTTTACACTCCAATTTTAGACATAGCGCGGGAGGTTCTACACCAATTGTGTGAAGGTTCATGATCCTTCAAACATTTTCAATTGGCAAGGACCACGTCGATGTTCATCCCATGCCATAGCAAGCATGGTGTGACAGGCAACGTTTCGCCTGTCCATCTCCTCAAATCTATTGATGCAGTGTCCAAAACCACATATATTTGCAATGCCTAACTGTGAATGTTCGAATTAATGTTGATGTCAGCCATGTTTCTCATCTTTCCCAACTGATTTTCAGTCCTTGTAAGTTTTGGGTCGTCTTTTTCGGGTATCCCCAAGAGCTCTGGTTTTCTTTCAAAACTGCAGGGATGGCTCGGACAACTCCACAGAAACCCGCACAGGCCATGGGTTTTTTGGACACTGCGGTAGGTTTCCCCCTCGCCACATGCGGTAGGGGGACACCTTGCGACACGTCACGTCAACTGATTGAAGCGCGTCTCAAAGTCATCCTCCAGTATTGGCAGACCTGATGTTGAGCAGGTCTTTGGACCCTGACCAGCAATCATTGGTAGCTATGATGTATTGTTCATGGAGTTGGCTAACTACACCAATTATAACCTGGTTCATGGTTTAAGTCAATGGGTAAATTATAAGTTACGAACAATCAATTGACTACGGTTCCTGAATACTCTTGATATCTCTTGATCATAACTCCAAGTATAACCTTTGTTGGAACTTGGAACTACTGACCATTCACTGAAGCCTTCAACTCCCACCTGCGGGCCGCTCGGTCATGAGAACCCCTTCATCCAGGTTGGAACCTGACCAGGAGACTCTCGAGACGATTTGTGAGATCAGCATGTGGGAAAAGGGGGGCGGGTCTCAAGCCATTGGGATCCCCGAAGTTATGGTTGGTCTATTGCTGTTACCCCTGTTTCAAGAAACCCCAAATGGGAGACCGACATGTGGTTTTTATTGGTAACGGATGGCAACACTAGACGCAGTGAAGTTGCACCACCCCTAGTTTAACCAGAACTCGTTGGTGCTCTACTACTGAAGGGGTCTATTTAGAGCTGGATCCCCCAAACATTTCAGCCGACCCCTTTTTTGAAACCTCACCAGCAGCAGTTGATTTATGCTCGTTTTTGCGGTGGTTGATGAAATGGGGGTTGCCGTTAATGTGACTGTTCCTCAAGTCATAGGGAACCCCCCAAATCATCCAAATCAACCATTTATAGTAGCAAGCATTCTGGGGGTCCCCTTATGGCTTGAGAAACCACCATGTGAACACAGTATGAAATTCAAAAAGCTGGTGGTACACGCTTGTGGACGTGCGCTCAAATGTTCATTTCTTCTTGGAGCAACCTCCCATAAACCCAAGATCTGGTGATGCAATCCTACATCGACCAGGTCGTTTTACTGGTCTTCTTTTCCTACATAATTCATCTACTTGTTGTCCCTGTACATGGGTGCCATATCAGATCTTTTTGCAGTGTTTAATCTTTGGCCTGGGTCAGTTCACCCTATCAGTGGGTAGGTAGTTATGCCATCCCAACAATATTCGTCAACCAACCACTGGCAAACTCCAACTATTAGTTATTCAAGCCATTCCAACTATTCACCACCATTAGTAGGTGGTTAGTTATTAGTTATTCAACCAACCATTCCAACGTCATGGTGAAAATAACTAGAATCAAACTACAAACCAGTCTGCGGTTTTCTACTCATGAACTGCCTCGAAGGCGATTAGAGAGCCGTTTTTGTCGCGTTGGAATTTCATGGGTCATCACCAAACACTCCAATTAGGTACACATGAAACTCCCAAGAGCCATGGAGATCCCAACAAATTCAGGCCGTTTGGCGAAAGTAGTGCCAAACAAATCCTCGAGAACTCACACAAGAAAAGGAAAACTGCATTTCGGACTCAATTTGTGGAAACATTCTGGAGATGGAACTCCGGATCGCCAAGCAGGTGCATCCAAAGATGAATGAATTTGAGTTCTGGAGATATATAAAGGAATCCCATAATGCTCTACCATTGATTGGTCACCCATCAGCAGCACCTGGGTGTAGCTTCTGTGTTCCCGTCAGCCCTTCCCCAAAAGCTTGAAATGGTCAGCAAGCCGTACTTGTTTCCATGGAGTCATGTCAAGTTGGCTTCACTATAGCATGCCTTGCAATTTTCATGCGAAAGGCCATACCTCGCCAAATCGTCATAAAACAAACGTTTCGCCTCTGCATAGACAGGAGCGTCAATTTCATCAACCCAACCATTCAGGATTGTGGTATTGTACTCGCTAGTGGTTCCGCTGCTTTCGTCGTCCGGCCTTGTGTCCGTAAAATCCGTTGCACGACACGGCCCTCCAAATTTGGCATGAAAAAGGCAAATCGACAGTTCCCACTGTTCCTGCAGACCCACAAATGCGAAGCCTTCCCTCAACCGTTCTATAGCCAGTGGAACATCCGCCAGCGTCACAGGCATGTTGCCCGTGAGTTGGCCGGTTTCTCGGGCCGAAAACAAAGCAATGAACTCATCCATCTGCCGAAGTCGTTGCGGCGTGCGGTTTTGGCTACACGGGGAAATGTAAGGATCAGCACGAAAATAGTCAAGGGTGTCGTACCATGCGGATAGC
The DNA here is from genome assembly GCA_009767595.1 of Symbiodinium kawagutii. Taxonomy (NCBI): domain Eukaryota; class Dinophyceae; order Suessiales; family Symbiodiniaceae; genus Symbiodinium; species Symbiodinium kawagutii. The sequence goes on from VSDK01022726.1 coordinate 138,591, forward strand.
AGGCGCTGCTCCGGTTGCCGAAAGAGTCCCACAAGGTGACCCTTTTGTGCTTGGTAAATCTCATCTGTCAGTGGAGTATGATGGTCCTTGGGCGGCCGAGCGCAATGAACAAGTGCTTCATTGCACATCTCAGGGCAGTTCTCGTAAAAGCCTGACTCGAAGCATTTGCCGAAGGATTCATCATTGATACTGCGATTTCCCAAGCCAGGGCAGGCACCGGGTAAGTGCACCATTGCATTCAAGAAGCTGGTGCCGCACTTGGGGACATGAAAGAAAAACATGGGCGAAGCCTTCAATCTCCGCAACTCAGGAGTTTCAATCTCCAGGTGTCTCTGTAGCAAATCGAGCTCGCAACCATCCCAGGCAGAGGCAACCAGGATTAACCTGGCAAGTGCAAAACTAGAAAACATATGAAAACATGAAAAGTTGCCAGCTTGAGGTTTCTGGCTCCTGAGCCAAAGAATGCCAAAATCAGTGTTGGTTTCTCAGAAGAATCAATGAAATGCAACGTTCTACTATGTCAAATATCATTTCAGAATCCAAAATCTGGCGGAGAAGCTGTATGTGTGTGTGTGTGTGGGTGGGTCTGTGTCTTTTCTCATGTGTTCATCAACCATAAACATGATCGAGTTTTCATTTTTCTCTCACGTGTCGGCGTTCATATTGATGGTTTGTGAAATCACGTGTCGGCGTTCATCTTGATGGTTTACGAAATCACTTTTGACCAAGACTGGTGAATCCAACGATGATAATTGCGTTTTTGTTTCTAACCAGATTTTATCTTATGATACTCTTCGTTATTATACCACGACGGCTCATGAGCTTTTAAAACTATCAAATCTCAAGGAACATCACATGCATCTAGCCCCAGGTGGCTCCACATCAGGATGGTTTCGAAGGGGAATACAAACGAAATAGATTTCTTCAGAATCGTTTCACTGGTAAACTATTCTGGAAGTGGAAATTTCCGCCATCTATAGTTGATTTGCCTTTGGAAAAATGGTGTTCTTTAACATCCAGCTTAGTTGCCCAGAGCAAGAGAGTGACATGTAACAGCTGGCATAATATAACATTGCAAGGATGTCCACGGTGGCCCAACCATCCGAAGTTCATCATCTTTTGACGGGAACGCTATTCGATTAACAGATACACCTGCGTTTTCATGGATGCTGGTCATGGACCGCCTATCAGCAGCAACGAGCTAATGTTTTACCCCCGAACGCAAGAAACTAGTCCTCCTTGGGGTGTTTGAGATTAGGGGGCTCAGCACTCAGTTCTTGATATTTCGCTGTTTTAAATTGCTGTATTAGGGTTGGCTTGCCGGAGCTGTCCCCCTTTATATCTCACGTTTTCTATTGCTAGTTACATTCTTCTAATTTATTTTTGAATAGATAAGGGAGTTGTAGTTCTATACTCAGGCTTTAGAATTCATATCAAGGGCTGACTGCCAGAGCTCTTTTCTTAATTTTCTATTATTCTGTAGAATCTGTAAATTCGAGATTGAATAGAACAGGAACTACCACAGAGTGATAGTTTTGGTATGTTAAGGTTTAAAAGTCAATACCAAGAGCTTGCTCGCCAGAGCTGTTTTTGCTGTTTTCTAACAATTTTCTAACATAAACAGCAACCACGAGGGAGTTTTAGTCTTTTACACAAAGTTTCAATCTTAATCTTAAGTTGTTGACATGGTGGCTTGACGGTGGTCCCTCAATACAAAAAGATCTCCCCAATCTGAAAAACTACGCGAAGTGCTAGCACCAGCACCAACCAGCACCCCCCCACCTTCGCGTGCTGAGCTTCGTCGCAAGGCGCCAACACTGCGGCGTCCCAAAGCACCCAGCAGCGCGGCAGCATCTGGGGCGGTACGGTTCCGTTCACCAAGCAAGGCACTTGGAAGGTGCCACGGTGGCCGGGGGTTAGTACAGCCATGGTACTTGGATGTGCAGCTGGGGATATAACCATGGTAACTTAGCCCCCATCAGGTATAACTCCTAGCAACCATTCTTCGTGGCCACTTACTAAGTTGGGGTGCACATCCAAGTAGCCATTACCCTACTGAAAAGGTAGGTGAACACCCACCCTGATGAAACGATGGGGAATGTCACCAGTGACAAGCAGTTGCACATCCAATCAGCCTGCCAACCATTGGGTCATGACCAACCAGCATGGCGGTACAATCAACCAGTCAAACGATGGGAGAACACAGGAATACGGGCATTAGCAAACGACAAACTATGGTGGTATAAACAAAAACGGGGATAAGCAACCAACTGGTAAATAACCCCAAATAACAGAGATATACTATGATCATGAACCAAACGAAAGATTTGTGAACAACCGACAAATGATGGGAGTATAACTACCCAAAGAGAACAAAGACTATCAACTTGTGGACAGCAATAGTATGATTGTGTCTGACCAACAAAACCATAGGGACGAACCAATACTGGTAAAGGATGTAACCCACAGTGACAGACACCAACGAAGTGAACTTGACTTAGGATACGAAGCTGGTTCAACTGGCTTGTGACAAACCACTTCTGAACCACTGGGGAATCAGAACCACGCATGAACCACATGCACGCATGACAGAGGTAAGAAAACAAGCTAATAACAACACAGTAACAACAGCTGCCAATGATGGGGATACAACAACAACAACAACAACAACAACAACAACAACAACAACAACAACAACAACAACAACAACAACAACAACAACAACAACAACAACAACAACAAGAAACAGCTCACGGAGTTAAGTAAAGTCCCCGCGAACAACGAGTTGCGCAACGGTAAACAGTGTACCTCAAGCAATGATGGGTTCCATTCTCGGAGTCCCAATGGAGGTATCCTTACAACTCAGTGACCAAGTTAGTGCCCCTTGGGTGTTGAACGTCATCAAGCGTTGTAGTGGTGCTTCTTGGTTGGTTCGTTGGTCTCGATGGTCTGGTTGGTCTGGTTGGTGGGTTGGATACATCTCCCGTTCTGAATATACATTTAAAAAAAGATAATAAAAATAATGATAATAATATAATCTATGTATATCCAAGAAACACATTGAATTCTATAACAAAAACCTACGGCATATGCATCTTGCACGATCTATACATCACCAGGGCACGGGTCCCTGAGCCGCCCTACGAGACGAGGCTGTGGACACCGAGCTGGACACAGAGCTCATAAGGTCACTACCTGACGTGGATGGTGAGTTGATGGTTGCAAGTTGTTAATGTAAAATGGATATGATGCATTAAAGATCAATATCACATATATTGGTATATGTAGATATACATATATCAATGCATATAGATTTCGATAGCCACATGTCAGTGTATTTTTTTTGATCTATAGACTAATTGACATATATTTGAGCATCGTCTGACCTGAAGATTTACCTTGGTGGAATTGCCCGTGCAGCGGTTAATGTGGTCGCAACCACAACTTGGCACTCAACAGGTAGTTGCGTGTTGGCTTGTACTGCACGATTTGGAGCTACTGAAGTTGCACCTGTTTGTCACATCCAAAACGTTGTCCTCTCAGTGCTATTGCTCCAAGCAGCGTATGATCTTCAGTCCTCTAGTCAAGTTTAGGACACAAGGTCAAGCATCTCATCACGTAACTATCAGCTCCAATAGACCGTAGAATTCTGATCCTACAAAGGAGCCTTCTGGTTCTATTTAGCCAAAAGTACGCAGAATCCCCAAATAAAGTTTCAGCCCCTGGAGTCGACCCAGGCCCCACCAAACGCCCCACTCCTGCCTGCTGCCTCTGGTGGTTCGATTGGTTCGATGCAGTCCTGAACGACTGCCAGCTATTTACTCCAAGTGATTTCTGAGCAAAACGGGTACCTGGCAATGTTTCTGCCATCAATTCTGCTTGCCTTGACCGTGTAAATATAATATACATATATATGTATATATATATATATGTATATATATTCATATATGTATATATCTATATATTTAGAAAATATAAATATATGTAGAAATAAATATATATATATATACATAAATGAATTAACAATCATCTAAAAATGATGTAAACATATAGAGATGAAGAGATGACATATGTAATTCTCCCCGTACTCCATCTCCATCCTGCATGAAACACACTCGTTTTGACCCTCCCTTCGTACTCCCCCGCCTCAAAGGTGGGCGAGTTCTGGTCGACCACCTGCCTCCTGCTACCAGTGACCACCTTGCTGTCGCGACAGGTGAGGCGATACCAAAGGCCGTAGAAGATGGGCGCCATGAGACCGAAGGCAGTGCCTAGGTAGCCAGTTGGATGAGTTGGATGAGTTGGATGAGCTGGATGAGTTGGATGAGTTGGATTCACCACTCTTATATAACCATTCCTATTGTCAGTATTCGCCATGGTTGATGATCAGGAATCTGGACAAACTGAGCTGTTCCATGGATGTTCATGGTTGATGGATCTCCAACGCAATATTCAATGAATATTTGTGGCTTCGAAGAAGGATTGATGAATCTAGCCCTGAGAGAGAAACAGAGACGTAAAGACATGGAGACTGTGTGACAGAAAGACAGTCCGACATCACCAGTAATTTGTCACCTGGGAAGCTCATTCATGGGTGTTCCAGTCATGGACGTAAAACTCTGGTGGCATAACACCCTACAAAAGTCAACCAACAAATGGGATTTTTCACCGCTGATTTGAAGGAGTAGTCAACTTGTGGTCAACCATCCAATCCGTCTCAATCGTCTGAAAAGCAAGCTCTGCTACCATCGTGAATCATAGGGACCCACTGAAGCAACAAAGTTTGGTCACCAATGCCAATCGCATTTGTCAAAGCAATGGTAAGGCATGTTGACATTCATCCCCCATGTGTCTGTGGCTAACATCTTTTTTGGGTTTCAGTAGAAAAATATTGCCATGAAATGAGGCGACCCACTGCCTTTCCTGTGATGAAAAAATGCATCACGGTGTACCCACTACGAGAACCACACAATTCCAAGTAGTGAGGCCAAGGCTGTTTCGAACTCGTATCCCCAACTCAAACATGTTGTTGTTGGATATTAGCACAGCTTGAAATCTGTGGGACAGCCGCCCATCTCCAACCCCCAATACGTTGCCGTATGGCCAGAGTACACAGGGCAAAGTGCGTGGCAGCATGGCGATGTTGCCCTGCCTGGCCCAGCGAGCTGGTTTCGTGCCAGATCCAGCTGTTGATACAGCCCAGATTTTACCAGCACTTGCCATCAACCATCGGGAGATTGTATGGATCTAAGTACCATTGAAAGAACGAACAAAAACTTGAAGATTCTGTCCAGTGCGATTCCGGCCAAACTGGGTACTTGCAAATCCAGTTCATTTCAAGGTTGCCCTGTGATGCGCATGACACCAGTCAAGAGTTCGGCCATCCCAAAACAGCCCCCGGTTTCCCAGCAACTCGCAGGCCCACCATGTGGTTCTGCAGGAACAACCAAAACATGCCCGCAGTGATCAGGATGGCGAGCACACAGGAGACCCACAAAAACACCGTGGCCGCAGAAATCCTGGGCCGCGACGTCGGCCCTGGTGATGAGAGCTGGGTCAACCAAGTCCACCACAAGCAGTAGACTTCATAGGGAAGCTGTGCAAACCAGGGGAAAATCCTGGGAAACCAGGCTTTTGGGGTACTCTTGGGTACTTCTCGATGGATAATCACCTTGTCTATAGTCCCTGCATATGCCAAATCTGAACGGTGATACCAAACATATTGAGAAACATAGTTGCACCTCTACGCCTGACACCCAGGCAGGGAGAACGTTGCTGCTTCACGGTGCTTCATTCCGAGATGAGACTTTGGCAATGCTCAACGAACAGTACGCTTTGCAAAAATCTTGAGACTCCAGGAACTGAGCGAATGCTGACAATCCAACCGCCCCAAGGCATACTATGGACATCTATGGACACAATAGGATACATGCATAAATGACATGTAAATTAATATCCAATTCTGATTCCGACTCCCTGCATATGCCATGCAAGAACTCACTTGACAATCCGACAATCCCTGTCAGGATAACAGGCCCCTCTGCATCTTTGTACAACAGCATATCCATGCACCAGAAAAGGCATGACAGAAATCGAACATATTTGAACCCATGATCTGTCTGACATGTGAAGATGTTTTTTCAATTATTGACTTAGCCGCAGCCATCCCCCTCAGCAGCACTTTCATTTTTGAGCATGGTGACCTGACAATTACATACAATTACACCTAAGCACCAGGGGCCTCAATCATCTAACTGTGTCTGCTTGAGCCCAGTCGCATGAAACGACACTCCTGATTCCAAACTCGCTTGAAGCTATCCTGGTGCTCCACTACAAAAGTGCTCAAACCTTGAAACGTTGCTGCGCTTGGGCTGGGAGAATCGCGCGCCCCGAAGTGACGACTCGACTTCTGTTTTTGACACAATGAAATCAATGCAGATGATGACTGATTCGTCAATGTGTTTTTTTTTCTGGAGGGCGCATGTGCATGTGCATGTATGTTCAAGTACACAATAAGTGAACAACCAGTAGAAACAACATGGATTCATGGACGAACATCCCAAATGCAGGGGAATATCATTCAAGTTCCATGAGAGACGGCTAACCCTGGAGCTCAAGATCACTGGTTTCGCGCAGGGATGTTGTTCTAAAATTGATATACATGTTCTCTTGGCCCGTTGATACGAATTGAAGATGGCACAACTCGCGGATCATTACGTTTGTCGATGGAAAACAAATATGGTTCTTTGAGATGGCATGGATTTATAACACCCTTGCTTTAACCAATAAGTCCATCCTGTCTTTGTTTGATTGCTATCCCTCCGGCTGATCATTTGGTGGGTCAGTTGGGCCCCTGTTCAAATCCCAGTTTGCCAGTTCCAGATGGTACCTGGGATGACAATTTCAGCCTCAACTCTAATGACCTGAACCTGGGATGCTATACACTATCTACGGCTGCCATCAGTGTGGCCCATGCAATGTGCCTCGATACTGATTGACACGTGAGAGAAATGGATGGCCAACCAACTCGTTCCAATTCCCCCGAGGAGTTATAAATTGGGTTTTGACTCCGGAAACTGGTAGTTAACTCCAGCTAAGTTCTTTGCAAACCAACAACCATAGCTGGTGAAACGGGGCCCACATTGTTAGTAAACCATCACAATCCCGCATCCACCTATCATCATTCTTTGTTCATGACCCAAATAAACCAATCATGCATCACTATGAATCCCAATGATTGGCCCACAATCCACCCATGAACCGTGCGCAACGGCGAGGCACGTGCCACTGCCCCTTCGACTCGTTCCAAGAGCTGCGTTCCTTCTCGGTCGATGGCAGACCTGAAGCTGCGGACACCCCCGGCCCGGTGACTGGGGAGGAAGGGTTCCCAAAGATGATCGTAACACACGGAAACAGCAGAGTCAGAGTCCTTTGAAGATACAAGGAGATCATAGGAGATCTGTTCACAATTTGTCACTGAAGTATACTCATCAATATGTAATTAGACGAGAGATTCTCCAAGTTCTACCCCACGATGGATTGGTTTTATGCAACAATTGTCTGCAAGTTCTGGGTTTTTCCGTGGTTGAAAAAAGGGCAGTGTCATGCGTCCAAAGTCCCTGTGGAATGCCTTCACCATGCTTGGTTTCTAGCAATGTTGGTCTCCCTCACCATGGACCACTATTGACCATCGAGGATAATTGCGGCCACTGATCATTCTACCACATATTGAAACAGTTCAAAGGTGACATCATACCACTTAACTCGCCATCCCAGATCCAGTGCCCATCCATATCATCAGATTGCTACATACCAATGCATGTAATACTATTGAACATCCCCATCCATGGATACCATGTACCACCCCTGCCTTGGCATCCCTTGGTACATCCATAGATCCATCCCCTTTGGCATCCATGGGTAGCTGGCAACTTCCACATGTCGAACCAGGCGGCTCCGTATTGATGTCCGCCGACAGCGACTGGCGTAGCTCCACATTCAGCCGTCCAATGGAGTTCTGGCAGTGAAACGCATCGGGACCGATCCAGTCATATCCAGCCGATCAGAGAAGCATCGGGTGAACTGCGGTATTCAATATGGGGGTTTCTTAAAATCGGAGACCACAGATCATGCTACAAATGGTTTCTGATTTGCGGGCACCACTAGTTTGAGAAACCACCATATGGGTATGGATAATAAGCCGGTAGGTATGAGAGATACATCATATCATCTATTTGTATTTGTCTCTTCATCTATAAATATTGGATGGGATCTGGGCAAAAGAAATTGGGACTGCAATAGATAGGGATGATACAGTAGATATATCACAATAATGTCAAGCCAGCTAACTAACCATGATGCCTTGTTCAAAACGATCAAAAAGCAAGGGAAAGTTGGAGTTAGAATGTGAAGTTGTCCATTTATGTCCGCTTATGTCTTAATTGTCTTATGTCCTCCATCCATCAATGATGTTTGCTTGTCTTGTGGAAGAACCATACATTCTGGCGGTTAGCCCGTTTTTGTCCCCCCGAGCAAAGTCATCCTAAATCAACTTGTCGCAAATGTTCTACTCAAGGTCCGTGTCAAAATGATGACCCCGTAAACCGTTTTACACTTACTTCGTTGCCGCGGTTTGAACCAAGGTTTCCAGTTAGCAAGTCTACCAGTCGATTCTTTGAGGTGCTTAAGGACAGTTTTCATGCCAAGATCGTGTGGGAAACTTCAAGGCTAACTTCCGAACAACCGGATGTTAACAGATATTCATTTCTAGCCCATGATATGTTAACTAGTTAGTCACTATTGACCATGGCTAAGAGTGGTTCATAGCCACAACTACAGAACATATACCATCTGCAAACACATGTCTATCACCCGGTGGCTTCTTTGCTTATCCACAAGCCATTCTTGGATATCAAAATACACTGGCGCTACATCCGTGCATGTCACAGGGTAGCTTACCCTCAGCATCCCTCAGCTATATCAGAGTACAAGCTTTGAACCCCGGGTGGAGATCAGCAAATGCCACGGACCCCAAGGAATCCACGAGCATCTGTGCGCCTTTATTGCTATGAAATCACTTAGCTTAAGTGCTGTTTCACAGATCTCAGCGGTT
>VSDK01022758.1:6108-26458 GCA_009767595.1 Symbiodinium kawagutii
TTTTCCACCTTTGTCCGGATGGGTCCGTTTCACCACTTTCCGAAAAGTTGCCGCCGCCGATTCATTGTCTGCGTCTCTGGTGATGTTCCAATTCACTGCATACAGCTTGGCAAGCGTCAACAGCAGTGCGACAAGAACTCGTTTGGCAGCTTGCGCAGCAGAGACCACCATCAGCGCGCCGCGGAGGAGCAAGGGCCACTTGGACTGTAAATTCACAGGGATTCACACTCCGCGGAAAAACAAAATATTGAAAACCCCCTAGAATTGCGGCGGAGGAGAGCTCTGCCCGTTTTAAAATTACATAGTTTTTCATTGCGTTTCAAAACCCTCCGCGGTTCAAACTCCTCCGCCGGTCGCTAAGATTCTACGGGGGTGAAGGGGTGCGCCGGTGACTGAGTGAGGACATGGCTTAGTGCTATTTCACTGCGGCAGATTTACGACGTACCCTCCAATATGGCGAGAAATAATCATACACAGCCATGTTCAATTCAGCAAGATTTGTTTTACTTGTGTTACGTGCTCTCTGCTACGACACCCTCGGTGAATGACATATACACAAGTCGAAAAAAATTAATGTCCAGCGCTGCTACACACGGCAAATACGAAACCGCTCAAAGCCTTGGATTGCCAGTGAATCATTTCGAGCAAGAAACAACCCAGGACGATTCCCCTTCAAAAACATGTAGGTTACAGACACACACGTTCAGCGTGAAACATTGCTCGTGTTTTGTTCTTTGCTATGACAACTACGCACGCCAAAGGGGCTGCCATCTCTCACTCTTGGTCTGCTGCTTCCAGCTTCGCTGCCAACGACGTAGCATCTTTCACTCTTGATCTGCCATTTCCATCATCTTCTCTGCCAGCGAACGTAAGTCGCTGGCCGACAGCGAAGCAGCCACCTGAAAACAAAGCGCCGTGACTCCAAAGCAACACTATGGAAGAACATTTTCTAATGGGCATTTTTCTTTCCAAGATGCCTTCATCAACTTGGAGCGTTTCTTCTCAGCAGCCTTCACTGCAAGGCGGTTCCTTTTTATCTCCTGCCCAAGAATCCAAATGAATCCCCACGCGCCATGAAATTGGATGGCAAAACGAGCATTTTTCATTCCAGACGTTCGTGTCTGTCGCAACGTCTTTCGCTGCTCCTTGAGTTGAGCTATTTCCTCTCGCAGCACCTGGGTTGGGCGCCACTGGAAAGCCAACCCCGAATGAGCAAGATTTTCAAACATTTGTACGCCCCCAAAATGAAGGGTAGAAAACGCAGCAAATACAGAGCCACCTGCAGTACCTCCCCAGTACCTGGGGAATGGAGTGCGTCAATGGCAAACTATGTGAACTTCAAGAGCTTCTTCTGGCAGTATCGTTCAGTTTTGGTGGACGTGTACTTCCTACGCAGAAGATGGCTTTGCCTCGTAGCGCCTGAGTTGCCCCTTCCTCCGGTGAGAGATGAGGATGCAGAAGCAGTGATTCAGTTTGCCAAGGATGAGGCCAGAGCTGAAGCCGCATTGAAAGCAATGAAGGCCACGATCCCAAGCAGACCACAAAGCCGAAGCCACAGCCAGGTCCCATCTCACCAGAGCCACTGGCAGGACAGATCCAGGGACAAGTGGCAGCACCCAACACACCAGGAGCTATTGTACCGATGACCCCTGCAGAATTGGGAACAGCGGCTCCAACTACACTAGCTGGGGGAATTCCAGCCCCTTCAACACCATCGGGACTACAACCTCCAAACCCCTCAAGGTGGAGGCCAAGTTAGACTTCCTGATGCTGCTGAAAATGAAACGGAAGCAAAGCGTTTGAAGGTAGCAGATCATAAGAAGTTGAGGATCCAAAAGGTCACAGAGGAGTATGCTCAACGAATTTACCGTAAAGCTTGCTGGGCAGAAGTACTTCATGATGGATGAGTACGAGACAGAATTGGATGAGGAAGAACCCAAAGAAGATGATGTTTGGGCAGGAGAAGAGGATGTCATGTGCCAAGAAGTTCCAGAAGACCTGTGGCGTGATGAACTGCCAAAATCAGACCCAGAGCCTGGATTGAAACAATTTGCAGATGAGATGGAAATTCAAAGACTTGTGAAAATGGGGGTCCTAACTGAATCGGTGAATTTCACAGGCGAAGTGAAGGGCAAAAACGCTTCATGAGAAGATCAAGGTTTGTGGCCCGTGAATTCGCAAAGGGACAGAAAAGGCTTGACGCCTTCTCTCCAGCCACAGGATCCCATACAATGAACCTTCTCCCACTGGCACCTTCAGAAGAAGGCTGAGAAGGACAATCACCGAGAGAGAGGGAAGCCTCTTGCTTTCTCCAGGGACGAGTGTGGGTAAGGTGGTCAAGAGCTACGAGGAGCATTTTGGGCCGACACGAGCTCAGATCATTCCATGTGATGCAAGCATTCAACAACCTGATGAGTCAATGCCGCTGAATGCGCATGACGCAAGAGCTTACAGATCCATTATTGGACTTTGCTTGTATATCGGACGTGACAGACCAGATGTAGTGTTCACCGTGAAGGAGCTTTCTTCATGCGTGAGTATCCCGACCTTGGGAGCATTACAGAAGTTGCGGAAGCTTGTTGGATACTTCAAGCACATTGGAGACATTGGAATCGTCCTGGATGCCCCAGTGCCAGGTGATGGTAAGATCAAGAAGGGTGCAATGGTGGTATGATTGCTCGAGTCGTATTCCGATGCAGATTGGTCGTCGAACCGTTCTCATGGGCGCTCGACATCCTGTGGAATGCATTTTGTGAATGGTGCATTTGCCTATGGTTCAAGCCGGAGCCAAAGAGTTATATCACTTTCATCATGTGAATCAGAATTGCACTCATTGGTGTCTTCATTATGTGATGGTATTTACATCAAGGCATGTCTCATGTTTGTTACCAAGGGCCTCGTTGAACACCTGCAGTACACTGACAGTAGTTCAGCTCGACAGTTGATTGCAAGACAGGGCTGTGGACGTTCAAGGCATATCTCTGGCAGAGTGCTTTGGATTCAGCAACATGTTCAAGTCGGCCATGTTGATTTACGACAGGTGGGAACAGTCTGGAACGTGGGAGACATTGGCACCAAAGCTCTGAGTCGACAGAGATTGTTGCTGTTGATGAATGAATGCAACATGGTGTACATTCCTTCAGGTGAGCCAGTTGGAAGTGCCGAGAAAGCCACACCAGAAGCAAAGCAATCAGAACCGTGTGACTGCAGCGGAGATTTTCAAGGAATACTCTGATTCTATGTTCGCATTGGTTGAAGGAGACGAAAGATCGATGTTGGCAGCCTCTCAGGCAAGTGGAAGTGGAACAGTGGCTTCAACCCGTTGAGGCTACCCGGGTGCCACTGGAGTGCTGGGTACGACAAAAGGTCGATCCAGAGCTCAACCTTTTGAGGGGGAGTGTGAAGTCTTTAGATTAGCACTCATGACCCCATATACCATGAATGACATTCACAAATCGAAACGAAACGTGTTGAGTCTTTGATGTACAGTTTGATTCAGTTGCATGTGGAACCTCACATGGATGTCATCTTACCGAAGGCCCTGTTGGCACAAAAGAGCATTGCATTTGCGGCTTTGCTTTCACACTTGCACCATGCGTAACAGTTGTGTGGGTTGGAATTATCAGTGTGTTTTGGTTTCTTCGACAAGAAACCGTGCCAGTTGTGTTGTCCTGCAACTCTCGTTTATGCCAGGTGGCATTGGTTTCATTCAGTGTCCGCTATCACAAGCGGCGGCATTAATTTCTGTATGGGACAACATTCTCAAAATTGAAAGGCAATATCTAATTTACTCGGATTTTATTCCGCAGGATTCACTGCCTTTTGAGTCGCGGCTGCTTGTGGACGAGTTTGCTATCCTGCTATACCTTCTGCTTGATAATCCAAATTTCAATGTTTTTTTCATTGTAGTTTTTGAAAAGGACCACCAGGATCTTGGACAGCCACTTCAGCACTTCGAAAAGACACAACCGTTGGTCTTTTTTATCCCCCAAAATGGTTCGTTCCTCACCAAATGAAAAACAAATTCGATGGTCGGGAGTACCTCCATTCATGACCAGTTTTTGGAACTCCACTCGAGACTGTGCAATGGAAATTGTGTCGCGGACCGCCTCCTCGAAGCTTCCTGTGCATGTAGGAATTTGAAAGGAACAAAACAGTTGGGGTCCTAATGATGATAGTTTCATGGACGGTGCTATTCGCCTACTGTGGATTTTTGAGTCCCTGTCATCATGAACATTGCAACGTGCGGGAATAAACAAACAGATTCATTTTGATTTGCCTTCATCCTGTGCTGGGATCACGAGAGGGACACGCACACAGACAATGAAGAGGTCCCATTTCATGGATTTGATCAGCCAAGGCTGCTTGCTCAGGCCAAACTGGTTGGTTCTCGCGTCTTGTAGAAGAAAAACAAGGGCAGAAAAAACAACAACAATCTTAGCATCCTGGTAAAAACACGTTTCATCTGCAGATTCTGCCACTGCCTAGTGTCAATGGCACAACATGGAAAATGCTTGTCGGAGCCTCGGTCGAAAGCACAGGTTCTTTGTTGCGCAGAAGTTCTTGCAGCATGTTTGTCCCAGGATATGGGAGTCCGCTTCCACAGAGCAGAAAAAAATTTGGGAGGTGGCCATATGGGCACACCGATTCATCACCGGAACTATGGGAATTAAGTCAGCCCTGAACCGGGACAAACGGAACCCTGCGGTGCCCAGGTGACACATTTGTTGGAGGCTGGGTTGCCACAGCACTTGGAGACACGTGGGAGATGTGGAAGGTACAATTCATAAGCTGTGGAGAACCCCAAATCAACGAGCCACGAGTCGAGTTCGTCTACGAATGTTGCGTGAACACAACAGAAAAGCAGTGGGGTTCAACTCAAGATACCGTGGATTCACAGATCTATCATGGTTTTGGTCGTGCATATTGCATTGTATTGTATTCTATTCTATTCTATTCTACAATATTACATTGTTACCATATGCAGCTTTATATCATATTGTATTTGAATGCATTTGGTGATGCGATATGATGTAATACGATAGTACTTGTATTGTACTGTATCATTTCATACTGTATTTTATTCATTCTACAGCAGTTCCATACTAGATTTTCTATCAGAACACACTGTCATATCTTTTTTATTGTTTGATATGGTAAGATACTGTGCAATAGTATATAGCATCATGTCATTATTCATTTTATAACATGGATCATATGCCCCAAAATATTTACACCCATATGTACCCTCCCACCAGTCTCCAATTGTTTTTCAACCATGCCTCAAGCTGTCCTGACCAAGCTCTGGCTTGCACCAAAAAACATCTTTCAAGCACCATCACAAATTGTAGAAGATTGGAGCTGCAACAAAACAGCAGGAAAATTGGGGTCAAACCACTGTGACAACTATCCTTTGTTTCCAAGGACGAAGAACACGAATTGGTGAATCGTCGTGTGCATTTTTGAAAGTGCTTGTTGGTTGATCCTCTATATGCATGGCACCTTGAAAATGCATGAAGATGCACCTCGTATTGACGAAGGAAGTAGCCCGACAAATCATTCGCAGTATAACGGGTTCATATCTCTGGCGCCATGCTCCGTTGGCCAAGTGGAAAGAGGGTCTCCCGTCTGTGGTGTCTCGCAACGAGAGGAAAGCACTGGGGAGGACAGCAGTCTTCGCAGGTCACCAAGCACACCTGGTGGTGAAACGATTCCAGCGTGGATACGTTTGTTGAGATTTTGCCAACTATGTACATGCATGAAATATGCTATTATTCTATGCAATGTCATGATATTGACATTGAGAGTATGTTAAAATGCAGACACTTGGGCAAGTTGGACTATTTGGTTTTTCCTGGTTGTTCCATGCTACCCATGTTTGACATTCTGATGTCGTCTTTTCTTGGCCCCAATTTGTTCAATCCAAGCAACTCATCAGGACATGCTACGAAAGGCGGCTATAAGGCTCACCTACCTGACTGGAGAGAGTACCTTCCAGAAACCATGGCGGCCAAAATGACTTCCCGCTTGCAGAAGTGGTGGAATCAGCGTCGATCTGAAGATATTTACCCATTTTTTTTGGATATTTGCAACTCTGGGGGGAAGTTTGGGATGCCTATCCCAGAGTATCACTTGGTCTTGCGCAAAGGCTTTCCCAAAGGTTCCTGGGAGTGGCAGATGCACATGTATGGAGCTGCGTTGTATTGGCATATGGCCACAAGCAGGGGTGAGTCCATGTTACACTTGGATGAGAACATGTTGCGGAACAAGAAGGTGCTTGAGTTGGAATGCATGCGTGGTGGTGGTGCACGTTACTTGGCCCAAGTGGCAGGCCCTGCAGAGTATGTGGCCACCGATGAAAACGCGGAAAACATTCAGATCTGTGAAGCAATACACGAGCCACTTCCACCAGGCTTGTCCTTTCAACAAGCCAAGATTGCAGAGATCCCCAACACATTTGAGGCGGAAAGCTTTGACGCTGTGTTGTGTGTAGAATCCTGTTCCGAGCTCAACAAACAGGAATTTGTACAGTCAGCAGGGCATGTCCTGCGTCCTGGAGGCTTGCTCTTGTTGTGTGATGCCTTCATGCAGGACCAGGTGCGTGAGTTGCTCAAAGAGCTTGAGGGCAGCTTTGAAGTTGAGTTCTGCACCGATATTGGCAAATGGGTACGAGCCACCGGCTTGTCTCCGGTGAATATCCCAGAGACACACAGCGTTTTTGGTGTGGCCGGCTTTACCTACATGCGAATTTTGGCCAGGAAACTCTGAGAAAAATGAGCCATCTTGACGTGGGAAACCCGTAAGGTATCTCATCATAACCTTTGTGAATCAACATTCTAGAGGCCATAGGTAGATTCATATGGCAGAAAAATCCTAATGAAGCACCGGATGATGGGTAGGTTGAAGGATACCAGCATGTCATGGTTGATTTGTAGCAATCTAAGTGATCCACAACAATCAATCATGAACAGCCAACAATTTGTTTAGCAGGGAATTAGTTTTTTTGTCTTTTTTGTGGGGGGTCGCGAGGGCTTAATCTAGGGGTGACCGGATTCTAAGAGGTTTCATGTCAGTAGGAACCTGATTTACCTGGTTCATGGGTGAAGAGTGCTAGTCAGCTACGTGGTTTACAGGAGTTTATCACCCCTCATGGGAATGCCTAGGGTTCAACCAATACAGTTGGCATTCTTGGTACGACCCGCAAATGAATTGTTCCAGCAGTGACCAACCATGAACCAATCATGAACCATCAATTGTTGGTTACAACCCGCTATTATTGAGTACCAGCAACCAACTGTTAGCCAAACCGCTACCAATGATTAACTAATCAATATATTATAACCAACCATCAACAAATCAACGCACCACTAAGAAAAGGTTGGCTGGATAGCGGTTAACCATTGGCGGTTGTGGTTGCATTGAAGCTCTGCTGTATTTGCGCTCGGGAGGGGTGACCCGCCCCAACGGCCGCGACTGCTTCTTGTGGCTGTCCTGCTCGTGGGGAAGAGCCGAGGTGTGCTGGGAAGCGGTGACAGCTGTGACTCATGGCAGTTCAACTCCAATCCGAGCATTTTGAGTCAAAGCCTCAGTGGATTGGATGAATGGATTTGGGTTGCATCGCTCAAAGGGATAATGTGAATGTGAGCATGCTAAAGATTATGACATCTTGCCTAGTAAATGGGATTCTGGCCATCTTGATACAGACCTTCAAGGATTCTTGGAGGCCTTAAGTGACAAGTCTAGTGGTTTGCTGTCAAATTTGACCAGATCTTTTGGCATCCTGCTGAGTTCAAGCCAATTCATAATCATATGTTATAAGTGTGAGCAAAAAGACACCTCATGTCAGGCTCTCAGATATCTTTGTTGCAAGTGTCAACTTCAATAGCCGAGAGTGCTCCATTCGCACAAGGACCCTGCGATCCTTTGCTTGCGGCTCAGCCTGGGTGGAGGTTCGCTCATCAAATTTCTAATCCGGGATACTTGCAGACTTGGAATCACCAGATTCCTCAAGTTCATTCAAATATATTCAAACCCTTCATCCACGTGAGAACGCCAGTCCTTGATTCTTGCTGGCTCCCTATCCACGATGAACATTTATCAAAGATAGTCCCTATCCTATTCACAGTCCATTTATTCGTCCTGAGATTGCACGACGTGCCGAGGAAAACCTGGATGGGTGGAACGATCGTGAAATCTGTGATGCGTTCCACAAGATCTGGGAGGCTTTGTCGTTTCGTTTGGGTGGGGTGACATGGATGTCGGCTTCTTCGTTTCGGCTGCTGGATATGGGTTATAAGATTGGGATTTCATGTTGATATGTTAGGATTACAATGTCTTTATTGCTGATGATTTGGAACTAGAGGTTGTCACATGGTTGCATTTGAACAGCTTGTCCAGCTGCAAGCTTCGACTCTGAGACCTGAAAGACAAAGTTTGCAGTGCCCACATTGATACAATTTCCCTGTTCCACACATTTCTTTGGCGAAACTCTGCTATGACATGAACAAACTACAGCGCATGGTGCAAGACATGTTGACCATGCTTAGGGACCTCGTTGATCCTAAAAGTGTCAATGCCGATCTATGGAAATCCAGGCCCCCTGGCCGTTTCGCTGCCAATGTCAGGTGCTGGTGAACTATGACAATTCCATCGACCTGAGCTGAGTTCTTCCCTCCAATTTCAGAGATAATGTTTGATTCAAAGCTTGCCTGGCCCCCGTGTGTTTTCCTCCAAGATCCAAACTCATCAACGTTCCCTAGCCAAGATGAATAGATTTAATGCATCGCGCACCATCACAGGGCTGGCGGGAGGTGTGAATTTCCAGGAATCCTGTATCTACCAAACCTCCGAGGCAGCCACTTACTTCCTCCAAGAACAGCCGCAATTGATTGAGAGAGTGCTCAAGTGCGCAGCCAAGCAACTTGAGTCCATGGACACCAGCTGGGCTGCTTGAACCCCCTGTAGAATAGCCAGCCTGGTGCAACTTCTTGTCAGCAGTATATATTGCTTAAGCGCTTGCATGACTGACCTGTTCCAAGCCTTCCACGGTGGATAAGGCAATGAAGTAGTCTCATATATTGCTGTATCTATGGAGGTGTACCTCCTCCTATTCAACACGTTCTGATCCCTTTTGATGTTGAGAAACCACCCACTCTGGCGGTATGTCATTGACAGATCCATGCGTCAATTGGCCAATTGGTCCAGGTATTCACGCCTGGATGTTCTCCCTTTAGATGTCCGGAACCCCAGAGTGGCACTTGCTCTCCATCAGCCTGGGAGCTCCTACGAAAACCAAAGTCTTTTCGATGAGTTCGCATACTCATTGTGTTGGACTCTTTCCAAGTACCCTTTCAGCTTTGCTAGTGGCACAGCACGGCACACATTTGGCTCTGCACAGTACCAGGTAGCAGCCAGCGACTTCGGGGACTTCACCGAAAAGTACAACTTTTTCAAATGCGACGTGTCTGCCAGTGACAATGCTGTAGTGAGGCGGGGAAGTTGTGGCTGACTGAAGGGTCAAGGTGTGGTCCAGTCCTTTCTGATGGCTAGACAAACAGAGAAAATGGGACAGTGAGTGGATGGGACCCATGCTCTTTGGAACAGGGCTGATCCAATGCGGCTTAGCCACATTTGCCAGGAATGGTCAGCTGAAGTTCACGTCCTACAGCTATGCTGCTTTGTGACTCGGGTTTCGGTTTTCAGAGTCTGGTTGAAAACATCCTGGAGATGTTGTCCCTTTCGAAGATGTAGGTTCTGGTCCAGTCAGTTCGGGAGGTTTTCTTTGTACAAACATGACTTATATCTCCAGTATTGAATCTACAATCATCTATGGATTGTTTACCTGCCTCCGTCTTTCTCTTGAGATACCCCATTCCTGTTGATCAGCTCCTGTTATAATCGTTCTTCGCTGTGAAAGCCACCAGGTACATACCGCCCTTGAACTTCGGCTCTTTGCGTGTAAATCTCAGCACGTGAGATTTTTGCAGAAAATTCAAGACATGGGACATTTATCAATTTGTTCATCCCTTACAAGGCAAAAAACGGTCAGGTTCTTTTCATACTTCAAAAAAGCAGGTTTTGCAAAGAAAACCATTGGATGAACCACCGATTCAATGGCTTCCAGTGAAGCTGAATCAACCATTGGGAGCCATTGAGGCGAGATGACCGTGTCCTTCTATTTTTCCGTTGACAATCTGGGGGAGGACCTGTGATTGCTGGCCCCAGCTGTGGCCGCTGATGGCGCTGTTGTCAGGACACGTCCGTGGAGAAACGCTTTGGATTTCGATTAGGTCAACTGGAGGCTGGCTGCGAAACTGGATCCACCATGATCCACCGTGCCACAAATCCTCCCCCAATCTGTTCGATTTGATGGTTTTTGCTCTGTGGCCTTTTGTAAGCCAGAAATCGATGGCTCGCTCTCAGAGAAGAGCCAACTGACAGAGCTGCTCAACGGACTGACATGTCAACAAGAGAAAATGATGGCGATCCTGCTGCGCTTGCAACTGAAACAATAGCTTATCTATTCGTGGCACTGTAGGGCCCGACTCTCATGTTTTTGTTGGCGACAAATTTTCGTCAGAGGTCTACTTTATGCCGGACACCGACATTGCGGACATTGGTCAGTTCCGGCGGTGCTACACCCGTCACGGTACGCCCACATCTGGAGATCGCTGGCCTGGGATAGGGTCGAGGGGCTTGCCAATGTTTCTTCAGAAGTTTTCCACTCTTGATTCTTGATCCCAGATTTTCGTTGCCACAGAAGTTTTCCACTCTTGATTCTTGATCCCAGATTTTCGTTGCCACAGAAGTTTTCCACCCTTGATTCTTGATCCCAGATTTTCGTTGCCACAGAAGTTTTCCATCCTTGATTCTTGATCCCAGATTTTCGTTGCCACAGAAGTTTTCCACTCTTGATTCTTGATCCCAGATTTTCGTTGCCGCAGAAGTTTTCCACTCTTGATTCTTGATCCCAGATTTTTGTTGCCACAGAAGTTTTCCACTCTTGATTCTTGATCCCAGATTTTCGTTGCCACAGAAGTTTTCCACTCTTGATTCTTGATCCCAGATTTTTGTTGCCACAGAAGTTTTCCACTCTTGATTCTTGATCCCAGATTTTCGTTGCCACAGAAGTTTTCCACTCTTGATTCTTGATCCCAGATTTTCGTTGCCACAGAAGTTTTCCACTCTTGATTCTTGATCCCAGATTTTCGTTGCCACAGAAGTTTTCCACTCTTGATTCTTGATCCCAGATTTTCGTTGCCACAGAAGTTTTCCACCCTTGATTCTTGATCCCAGATTTTCGTTGCCACAGAAGTTTTCCATCCTTGATTCTTGATCCCAGATTTTCGTTGCCACAGAAGTTTTCCACTCTTGATTCTTGATCCCAGATTTTCGTTGCCACATCCAGTAAAATGATGGATAAAATGTTTATTTGGGATTGGGATGCTCTAGCTGGCAGTCGTGGCTAAGGTGGGGCGGGTGAAGCGCACATGGAGTATTTGGATGAGGCCACTTCCAACCGGCAGTGATCCCTGAGCAAATGGCAGTTTCTCAAAATAGGGGTACCCATAGTAATAAACAGACCATTTTGGAGGTCCCCCATTTTGAGAAACCACCAAATAGGCTACTCCAGAGGAGTAGGAAACACATGCTTGAAACCGTCGCTGCGAACTAAAGAGGTGATTTTTTCCGAGACTTGATGGCAGTGACCCCGGAAACCTGAAATCTGAATCTGCTGAGTTCAGAAAGTCAAAAAGTCTTGGGAAAGTCACCTGCTCAGGCGGCGTTTCTGGAAGGCGAACTGATGCGAGTGGTCTTCCAGATTCATCAGGAGTGGTCAGTCCAGAGGTCGAGAAAATCAGGCGAGCATTTTGTCACCAGTGGCGTCACGACAGAGTCATTTGTCTAAAGAGGAAGGTAGGTTTCAGTTCTATCTTCTATCACCATCCTGAATCATCCTTTTAGACATAAAATCATCCTGAATCTTCTATCATGGATCTAATCATCCTTTTTCTTTGTTTTGGGGAATCTTATATCCATCTTTTCTGTTTTTGGGGAATCTTAAAAATATATCAATATATCCATCTTCTCTGAAGAAACCGGAGGACATGAACCGTTCAAGCACAATCTCTTGAGAAGTCACGTCACGTCACATCGAAAAACCAGATCGCCTTGTGAGGACCACATGTCCAGCATGCACCTGTGCAAGACATCAGGGAATGGCGTCTTCCAGAAAGACCTGGAGTTGAACAGGACATCCCAAGTCGTGGTGGATGGGTTTCGAGAAATTCACAGGGGATCATCCAGTTATCATCCAGTTTATGAATTATTTATAGTATTGAACCAAACATATTGTTTTTTCAACAGTTAGTTACGTCCATACATCCACAGCCAAAGGATGATTACAAAATCTTTGAACATCTTCATCGCTGCTGAACATCTCTTGACTGATGCACCAATTGGATCCAGGCTGTGGCATTTTTATCCGAAACAAACCTGGTTGGTGGTTCTAAACATTTTTTATTTTCCCAAATGTATTAACAAATGGTTGGTTGTGCGCATCAGCCACCAACCAGTGATTACTATTAGTCAATATAATCATTATATTAGCCATTATTATGACTCTTAGGCATTATAGTCATTACATTAAGCGTCAGGAACCACTATTAACCATTATAAATAAATTATAAACCACTAATTATACTAGGTGTGGTGACCAACCACCAACCAAAAACCCGTTCCAAAGATCCCAAGGCGCACGTCCCAGGCTGGGCTTTTGTAATGCGGCCAGCCGTGCCACTGATTTCCTGGGCATCTTCGCAGACGGCGCCAATTGCGAGAAGTGCGCTGGGCTGGGGGGCTCCGGGGGCTCCAAAGTTGGTTCCTGTTTGGAGCTTGGGTATGTTGGGGGTGAAGTGGCGCTTAGTGTATGGAGGTTGATGTTGATTTTTTTTGTAAGCCATGCTGTGAAGAAAAAATGTGAAGGGGAGTTCTTGACTGTCTCTCGTTTTCTACTCATTTTATTCGTGCTACTCATGCTATTCGTGCTTGATGGGTTGCAGTGGCCCTTCAAGGAGCCGATTTGAAATTCTGAGACTAAAAACCAAGCAGAGCAAGTGTGAAAAGCACAAGAACCGCAACAAGTCTCGCGTACATGTGCAGGATGTTTACCATCCAAAGCATCTCGCTTTTGCAGTATGAAGAAGACCCTCACAGCTACTTGGCGCATGTGGTTCTGGTGCTGCTGCCACCAAGTGGCCGGGCGATTATCACAGGAAAATGGTCACTGAGATCAGATCAGCGTCGCGCCAGGCACCGACGAAGCAAGCTGTTGCTGACCATTGGATCTGTGGGTTGGTTCCTGGCTCCAACAAATGAATCATCCAAGGTCAACCAACCAACCAACCAACCAACCATCATGAAGCACATGCTTCGTTTCCAGCTGGCTAAGAAGCTTTGAGAGAAGCCCAGCCTTTTCCGGCCTCGAGAAACCAAGGTCCGCAGCTTCTGCCTGTGGCTTGGCAGCTTGGGGAGTTGATTAATTCTGTTTGATGCACCAATTGGCCCCTAGTGAATGATCCCAGTGAATGACATGACGTGCTGGCATGAATGACATCGTTTCAGAGGCGAAGCTTTGAGGATTGAGAGATGCTACTGATGCTACCACAAGATGTTTCACCTCGGATACATTTGTCAACGTAGCTGTCAACATCCAGTGAACTCACCCTCTAGAGTTGCTGCTGACATGTAGCACACACTTGGGCCGCATGTCGCTTGGGAAAAAACATAGCTGTCAACATAGCTGCCCCTATTGAGCCTCATTGATATCATGGGGTGTTGCCTTTATGGTGACCATAGTCTAGTTGCTATTAACTAACATCATTACTTTAGTTTGCCCACTATCAATACTATTGTTTTTGGCACTACTAAGACGAGATTCGCATCATGAGTTCATCAGTATACTCTGTTGTTATTGCCATTGTTGTACATTTTGTTTTTTTATATACATGATTGTTGTTTACTATTGCTGTTGTTCACTATTGCCACCAATATACTCTGTTGTTTATCACTTACTTTCATTGTGGCACATTTTCATATGATTGATTGGTTCACACTATCGATAATAGTTGATTCTACCTATAATTACCATCTGTTAGCTACTGATAATGATTGTTGTTCACTATTGCTTAAAGAACCGACCCACCGAACCCACCCACCGTTGTGTGAGAGGCCCCTTCCGCTCAGCTCATGCTGTAGCACGCGTGTGTTGCTCTTAGGTGTGGCCTGAGCTGAAAACGAGATCAGAGAGGCGAGGTTCGTGTGGTTTCCAGTGGTGCAGCGCTCGCAGGTAGTCGTAGCGGCAGGTTGGTTGGTAGTTGGCGCTGCAGGTTGGCAGGTTGGCAGGTTGGCAGGTTGGCAGGTTGGCAGGTAGATTGACTGGTTGATTGCATGGTTGCTCGATTGGTTCGTTTGTTGGTTGCTTCACGGCTCGAATTCATTGTTTGGCCAGTTGGTCGACTGTGTTAGGAATCCAAGGGGCAGTCATGATACAAATCAGAGACAGGACTTGTCCAACTGGTATGATATGATTGATGATGATTCATGATTGATTATGATTGCAATGGATATGATTGATTATTAGTTACGTTCCATCCGATTGTGATTGATTGCATTGATTATGATTGATTATATATGTTTGATAATGTTCCGTTGTCATGAGATGAGCATGAAGTGGATGTGTCATGATGGTTGCTAAGGATGCCGAAGCAAAGATGTATAGTGTGGCAACATGTAATGGGTGCTGTGAAAGCTACTACTTAGGAGGGTTTTTGGAAACCCGGCCATTTGTGATTTTGTTTTGCGGAGACACTGAACTCATCTGGACTTGTTCCTAGAAGACCGTTCATCACACCAGTAGATTCAGTAGATAAGGCTGGCAGGTTCACTTCCTGCGAGCACTGGTTGTCATTCACATCAACCATAAATGGCTAGGAACCTAATGATATATGCTAAAGAATCCTTCCATGGTATAAAACTCATGATTGAATCTGTGAATGATAAGATACCAGAAACCTTGACAAAGTCCGAAGAAAGCCAGCACTGTGGGACCTGGGCATCCTGGCAGGTTGCTGTGGCTGGTGATGGATGGATGCAACAAGGAATACATTGGTGTCCAGCCAGGGCACCCAGGGGCAGTCTTTGGTGGCAGCCTGGAGAGGTGATGGGATGGGACAAACAGAGCACCCAGGTGCAGTTGTCAAATGTACATGTCAGTCTAATATGAACAAGTCTCAGACGATGGTGACGATGATGATGCTCGACAAGGATGATTACCATGGTCCATTGAGAATTCTCTGAGTTCTATCGATCATGATTACCTGATAGTGACCTGGTAAAGTCCATCATGATGACCAGATCACCACAGAGGGCCTTGAACATTTCATGATAGTGATGATTATGTCGACCATGATCGAAATGAATTCTAGGACTGTGGCGCTGATTGACCATGGCAACTGGATGATAATGAGTTTGACAATGAGTTTGATAATGAGTTTGATCATGACAATATCCAATAAAATGTCCTGAGGGAAACCTATGATTTTTTTAAATCAAAAACACCACTCCATTTGATAATCCAGCATTTCTATCCGCAAACCAACTGCTACTGCAATTTCCATTTCAACTGCTAAGCAGCCCTCCTCTGGGCAAACCCTTGAATGATACCCTGTTTTATCTTTGTGCTTCTTTTTTGCATATTCACTTGATGAATTTACCACGACATACTGCACCTGGTGTTCCTCTGTTTCTTTTCTTTCCTTAATTTTCCTTTTATTGTCTCTGGCACCGCATGGTTTTGCAGGTCAAACCACTCAGGCATACTAAGGTGTTGGCCAAACAGCTCAAATCATCACACAGAGGTTGCGTACTGAGGTGACGGAGGAACAGGAACATGCTTTTAATCCTCAATATCAATTCTGTCGCTGTTACGTCTATCGTTTCTACTCTTCGTACTGCTATTTTCATGATGGTGAGTACGTTTTTTACCATTAGTTTGTGCTAGTACTACTATTTTTTCACATCATCATATTATTTGAGTAGTCATTATGGTATACTTACGACCAATTCCCACCCTTTGCCCGGAAATTTTCAAGTGCACAATCGCTTGTCGTACTGGACCCTCAGATTCCTGCGCAGGCCCGCTGTTTTTTGCTTCTCAACCGAAAAACTGTAAACCCTAAACCTCAAACCCTAAAACCCTAAACCCTAAAAACCTAAAAACCCAAACCCTAAACCCTAAAACCATAAACTGTAAACCACAAAGTCCTAAAGCGCAAATCGCTGCGTATAGCCAACGTTTTCGTAATTTCTCCAAGTTGCTGAGTATTATCATTAGTACTAATTTCATGATTGCACATTTTGTTTTTCTTATTTTCACTACATTATTACTACTTACCAGTATCACCGTGGTGAGTTTTCACATGGCTTCAAGCGGCTGCTGCTGTGCTTCAGGAACTACGGAGCAGATAGCCGAGCACGTGCCATTGGATGTGTTTTTACCATGTTGGTCCTGCGCTAAGTTTGATCTGCTGCAGTTCTTTCGGTTGCGTCTTGCTGAAGCAGGTTCTTTTGATGCAAAAACCTGTTTTGTTTTGTCGGTCTAGGGGTACGCATGGGTAGGCTCATTGATGGACGCATCCATGTAGGTGTGTTGTAGCTTGGTAGACCATCACCAGCGACTGGAACATCCACAGATAAATGGTTAATGGTTTGCCTTGAAAGGGAAGGAAATCGCAACGACTGTGGAGTCTAGTCAAATTGTCTCAGCAAAACTCTTTCGCAACAAGCCATCCCTTTCGAGGTTTCACTGTAATTGTTATCTGTATTGCACAAACTCCAAGACCGATCGAACCTATCTACGAGCTGGGCTCGCAATCACAATGATGTGGTGACTGCATTTGTGACACAGGCTCACCTGACATTTTAGGTGCATTTGACGCAAGCCTCTATTCGGCAGGGGCCTGAAGATGATCTGGTGGAGTCACGCCCAAAAATGCTCCGAAAGTCAGATGATGAAGATACGAGTCACATTTTTAGTTCCATGGTACTTCTCCGACGACGTCTGAAGCGCTAAGACTCCGACTGTTTCCAGGGTCGTGGGGTGCCGAGCCACCGAGCCACGCCCCAGGTCCAAGGGGATGACGGCTTGCAGTGCCATTCTGAAAAGCATCGACCTGCTGATCCTGCGGCCGGAGGATAAGGCGACCAGCGGCGACCTGCCGTGACACTCCCGCGGCCACAGCCAGCGCACCATGGTGTTTCTCTTGGTTGAAAAGGCTCAATTCTTTGATGAATGTTGGGTATTTATGATAAACCAATGGACATCAATAGACATCACGGGCATTAAGTTGCTACTGGCATTTTCCTCGCTCTTGTTCATGATTGATTGGCAGCCAACTTTGACAACAAGTATAATGACATCTCCCTAGCCACGGCAGAAGTCGAATGATTGATCTATTTAGTGCGAACTTGATTTGCCAGAAAGATCTTGTAATCCAAGGAGGGATGCAGTTCCAATCCAAGGAGTTGCTGTGCCGCTTTTTCACAGCTGTTTGGATGCTGGTAGATCACTTGCTGTGTGCCAGTTCATTGTGACACCCGTCCTGTCAGGGTGCCCTGATGCAGCACCTGGGAAAGCTGGTGCGACAGTTCGATTATTTCGTCGGTATGGAGATGTCCGATCAGTCGCTTGGAGATCTGGAGGGAGATGTGATGTTGGGATCCCAGGAACTGATGGAAGAATAGCTGTCTCCCACCAAAGGAAGGGGGCCCGTGGGTTTACCTCTCTTGATAATCGACTTCTCCAGTGGTCTTACCTGTGAGATGGCTCAGGTATTTGCTGGAGCAGTCGTGCCTTGTGCCTTGGAAGGCACAACTCTTGTGCCAAACAATCTGAGAGTTAGGACTATCCACACTTCCCCCACCCACATCACCGATCTAAGCTAGCAGTGGGACGAGAATCAGGAACCCTTTTGATTCAGGTTTCCAGAAATCTTGGAGTTATGTTCTTCTTGAAACGTTCCAGGAACTTGTGACATCTCTCACAGAGACAGGATAGGGCAGCAATGGTGGCATAGTCGCCTTTGTCGCCATTCATGCTAGAGATGCGGTGGCTATGAAACAAAGATGTAGGGAGTCTGCTTTATGGGGAGCAAAGTGTTTGCTTCGGAACGGCCAGCGGCAAACGTCAATGTGCAACCTGCCACGTGGTCAGATACAAAGAAATTGGACGGGCTGCCTGACCTTTTCCTAGGTGTCTCTCACATGGCATCCCTTGGGCCCAACAGTTGATGTCGATCAAATTATGAGTCGCCCAGCAACTCAGGTGCCTTCTCAGGTCCTATTTTAACCCACCCATTTGCTTCAAACTCAGCGGCGATCCCAGGTTCACCTACTGGGTCACTGTGTAGCGGGCGATGAGCACCGCTCAGCGGAGCTGCTGATGATGGAGAAGTCCATCTTCTCCGTGGGGCTGCAGCAGCTGGGTGAATTTGTGGGCAAGGGATGGAAGTTGGTTTGGTTTGGGTTTCGTTTGGTTTGGGTTGGATTCGGTTTGGCTTGTTAGGGTTCCGTTCGGTTCGGTTTGATTTGCTTTGGTTCGGTTTGGTTGGGTTCGTTTTGGTTTGGTTCGGTTTGGTATGGTTTCGTTTGGTTCTGTTCGGTTCCATTCGAAAGGATTTGGTTTGGCCTGGTTCGACCCGGTTTGGTTTGGTTGGGTTGAGTTCGGTTCGGTTTGGTTGGTTGGTTGGTTGGTGTGTTGGTTGCAGTTGGTGGGTTGGTTGGTTGGCTGCTTGGTTGGCAAGTATCTCCATTGCTCTTGTGGAAACCCGCTATCTATTCGTTTGGTTCGGTCTGCGAGTGAGGTGGGTAGGCTTAGTCAGCAAGGCTTCAACAAGCAAAATCCTTGGTGCTAAAATCAAGGCATGCAGTTTTAACATTGAGAATCCGACGCGACACTCTGCATCATACCGACCACATGGAAAGTCGAGTATGGTGAGTTTTGATGTTCAGTGACTTCAGCAAGACTTTGAGCCCTTATGTCATATCTAATCATTCCCTCTCCCAGCGAAACAGAGAACTAAAAAGGCACCTGCAGTGGGGACCCTATCCATCACGGGGTCTAGGCAAAACCATTTCTTTGAGAAATGGGAACAGGTGGGGCCCCTGGCGACTGGAGACCATCTGTAGAGAACCATGGGCCCTGCGAGGAACTGCTTATCAGCGGATGCTCGACGAGCGCATCGAGAGAATGTGATCGCACAAAAGGAAACTGGAACAGCAGAGGTGCCGAACTGGGGAGAAAGGCTGAACTGTTGGGATTGTCTGGTGGTGATATTGGTTGCTGGCACCTTTGCTGGGCATACAAATCTACATTGATGGTTTGGTTTTGCGATGATGACGCTTGGCTTGATGATTGCTTTTATTGTAGTTATGACATGACCGAACATCAAGAAACTGCAGTGAAATCTCACCAATTATGGCCCCACTGAGTTCTAAGCTGGAGGAATTTTACTTCCCAACAGATGATTTTCTTTGGGATTGCCGGAAGCTGTGACACGGATCATGAGGATTTTGAAACCAGCAGTGGCACGCGGCAGCCACAGGTCAATGCAACCATTCGATTGCAGAATGCCGCCCTCTTCTGTTTGTCGGCCTTGGGACTGCCACAAGCATCTGCTGATCTTCAAGAGAAAGGTGCTGACAAACCGCCGATCGGACGTTGCCACGCTGTCCAACCATTGAACAACTTGCATGCTTCCTTGTTTGCCGTTACAATGGGGCTATGATGTCTATCTACATGGAGCAATATATAGAATCCTTCGTATGGAAATACCAGGAAATACATGGGAGTGGATGAGGTAGAATGTAGACAATGTCGTGTGTACAGCCAACCAGTTGGTGTTTTGATCCCTCCTCCAGTTCCCTCCCGAATACCGTTGAAAAACAACTCCCGAAAGTGAATGTCCAGAAGACGGCCATGCCCAGCCAAACCATTTTCATTGAGCTGGGCGCGACATCAAAGTCCAACCTCCAGGTTCCATTCTCTTCGCATTCTCAGTATTCGAGATAGCACCAGTGGTTCATTTTGATTTTGATCAACAATAGACAAGTGAGCGATCATTTTTACCAAATGGGTGATCTCTAAATGGTGGTTTCTCAAAATAGGGGTACCCCTAAATCATCCAGCTAAACCACCATATGGTACAAGCAGATCATCTTCTGCCTGCAGGGTGTGTCCTGGAGAAGCGTGAGCGTCCCGTGGGCAAGCTGCACCCGCACGATGCCGAGCGGC
>VSDK01022758.1:26468-66097 GCA_009767595.1 Symbiodinium kawagutii
GGCTGCTGGGCAGCCGCACAGGCGAAGACAGCACGGGCAGCGCTGTCAGCAGCTTCGCAGCGCATCCTGCAGCCTTTCCGTCGTACACCTTGATGTTTGTGGTGGCTCTGAAGCGAGAACTGTGTGTGCAGTCCAGTACACCCAGCTTCCAGGCTGGGGGGATTTTTTTTGGGTGATTTCTTGGTGCATTCATTTGTTTGTTGAATGCTGGAGATCAAAGTTGTCCGTTCTTGTGTCTTCAAAGCGAGTTACTGGTCCTGGTGTTGTCACAACACAGGCATTGATTGTGAACGAATCCAACCTGCCCAACGTCTACGTGAGCCTGGAAGACTTTACTCTTTGTGTGCAAGTGCGCACGAAAAGTGGAAGGTTGGAGTCAGCTCAATCGTCCTTGAAGCTGATAGACCAGGTGCGGCACAAAATACAGTGACAGTGATGTCTCAAATCACAGCCATTTGTCATTTGTGAAGTTAGGATCAGGGGATGGCAGATGGTTGTGGGTTTGTTCATCAATGGAACTACTGTATATATCCTTGCCACATAGAAATCCATGTGTTCCTCAACAGGAGTTGACCATGGCCTGGTAGGAAAGGTGCCCAGGACCCTTGCCATCGCCAAGGGTCTTAGCTCAGCTTCATCCCGGCAGCTGCGCAGGTGATGCCAGTGGCCATCAGCGTGGTGGTGGATGGTTTGTTGGTCTTCCTATATCTCAATGGCCGCGAAGCTTTGGATCAACCCAAGCGCTTGTCAGACTATGCTGCTGAGGCTCAGAACGTGCCGGTGGCAGCTCCGTCATCGTTTCATCAAGTGACATGGAATTGTTATAGAGACTGATGAGAAACAATTTTATAGCTTCACAGAAACAATGTGAACGGTTCTTATAGCTCGATAGAAACAAGTTTTCCAGGGCCCTTTGCCAACCTTCGAGCTCCAACGTAGCGAGACCGTCGTCCTGCCATGAATTCACAAGCCTGTCGCTCTTTCAGTGGATCGCTCCATGCATCCCAGACCTCAACCTCTGTCACAGCCCGGTGCTGTATTGCAGGTACAACTGTTCAACGTCGCTAGCTTTTCTCTTTGTTTCGATTCTTGACCACACTCCAGACTGGATTTGTCGATGGGAAATCGAGTCACTAGGGGTTCCTTGTAAGCTTTTTACCAATGCTGCAATGCTAAATCATCATGAGCCATCATTGCCCATGATTCACTGTGGCTATTGAGTATTATCACCCATGGCTCTTAGCAAATTTGTCACTACGCAACAAATTGTAAGCATTATGAAGAACTGCACCTAAATCGAACACCATCACGAGCCATGAGTTGGCCCTACAATGAACTGCTTCAGCATCTGAGAGCGCCAACATTATGGCAGATACAAATCCCAGGTTGATCCAACTGATCGTCATGAATGCCAGGACAATGGTTGGTTACACACTAGTTGACCACTAACTAACCAGGGGTTTTGATCATCATGAACCAAATGAATCCCAGGTTGACCCTGGCTGCGGGGATCCCAGGTCCTAACTGAACCGCGCCGACCGCGCAGGTCCAAGCGGGCGACATCGTCTGCGGGCGCTCGGCCAAGGCCATGGAAGCTGTCCAGCGGGGCGACGTGACGCGACAGGCGACGCGACGGGGTGAGTGGCTGGTGGGGCTGGTGATGGAGTGCTGGGGTGGCTGGCTATGGTTCGGGCTAGATGGCATGCTGGTTGGCTATGGCGCTATGTCAACAACATGACCTATGCTGGTTTTATCGTGGTTAGCTATATGGGTGTTTCCCGAAATAGAGGTACCCATAAAAATGGTTGGGTTACGACTATGAATGGTTGATAGAGGATGATTTGGGGGTTACCCCTATTTTGAGAAACTACCATATCAGCTGGTTTTTGGATTGATTCTGAGAAAGGTCTTAATAAGGTTGATGACAACAATACATGATGGTTTTTGATTCAGTTGTGATAATGATCATATGACTGTGACCGCAATGCTCAAGATATGATTAGAATTATTCGATAGTGTGTGATGATTATCAGTCATTGATATGATATGATTACCATCCTAAAGATTGTATGTGTATTGACAGTTGCATTTGCATGTGCTAAACATCGGCAACCCACCACCTGTTTGCCCAGCCTCACCAGTCCCATCGGTTAGGAACCATGTTTCTAATCCAGTGCCATAATATGCGACATGACAGAACCCCAGTTATGATAGAGTCAACTCCAGGTCAACTGAGTCAACTAAGTCAACTGAGTCAATCAAGTCAGCAAAGTAAACTCAGTCCACTGAGTCAACTAGGTCAACTGAGTCAACATAGTCATTTGAGTCAACTGTACTTAATTCTTTCACCAATTCAGTAAGCGACGGCCACAGGAGGATCCGGTGCTTTGCGGTGCCATGCTGATGCTGCGTTTCTTTCCCCGCGCCATGTTGGCTTACGAAGTGGAGTCCAAGGTGGGGCCCCAGTTCAGCTCCGCGGTGAGTGCTGCTAAGCATCGGCCCGAAACCTGTCCAGCAGTGGCCTGAGCCATCATGAGATTTACCGTGATTTAGCATCATTAGCACTGCTTTACCATGATTAGCAATTTTTTTTCATGATTTACCTTGGTTTAGCATGATCAATCCTCATGGCTTTACCTGTTGCACTTTTCAAGAAACAGATCTTTTGTGCTGCTACTGACCAGCGCTCTTTTTTTTCAGCTTATGGTTGAAACAAGGTTGGCGACGCAGCAAAATGTCAGTGAATCACGGAATGGTCGTCAAAATACACGGTGCCCAGTGCTCTTTCCAAGATATAGATGCAGTATTGAAAGTGACCAATTCCAGTGTGGATGGACAATGGTTTGGACTAGTTCGTAAAGCTACTGTCAGCAGGTTCACTTTGTCTTTCAGGATGCGTCTGCGTCAGATGATTTTCAGTAGCCACTGCACTCACACTGATCCCAAGACTTTGTGTCCTTGGTGATTCCCCAACCGTTCACATCCTCATGTTGGTGATTCTCTGACGGTGATCCTCTGATTCTCATGGTGATTCCTACACCTCATTCCTTGTAGTGACTAACCCAACCAACCACTTGGAGTTCTACTTTACCATCATAGTCAACCCCTTCTTAACCATTAGTTGGTTGACCAAAGATATCAACTTAACCATTAACGAACCATTATGCTTGAGATCATGATCATTAAGCGTTGTCATTATCATTATTTTCAGTAACAATAGAAGAACTTAACGTCAACTAGATATCAAACATTATCATAACATTATCTTTAGATTCACTAACCATCATCACTATAAAGATAGATTCATTAAGCGTTAGATTTTCATTAACCCTTATTTATCATTAACCCTTATTTATCACCAACCATGATCATTCTAACTCAACATCACCAGGCAACCCTTCACCCCTAGCGCCATCCAACCTTCGCCGTGCCAGGTGCAGGTGGCTCGCAGCCAGGCCGCCAAGGTCCTGAAGCGGAAGCCCGGCAGCGGGGCCACGGAAGAGATCCCCCTGACGGTCTTCAACATCATCGAGGCACGGCAACCGGTGTGAAGTTATGCTGTTCGAACTACAGATGTTTTGTAGTGGTTTCTGTATAATCACCGGTCATAATCATTGATAGTGGTTATGACATACTGTTTATAGTGGTGAGGACTAGTTATATCTAGCATGGCTATACATATGGACTGTATATACCACTACAGATGGGCATATGTGCTTACACCGTACACCTAAATGGTATGACTATGTACTGGTATGTTGGTTTCACTACGAACAATGGAATAGTGACGGACAGCGACAGCTACACCTAATATAACCAAAGTGGCATAGCTGGTACAACTACACTGGACATCAGCAGGATAAATTGTTGGTTGAACCATCACCAATTGTGGAGGTTAGCCACAGCAGTGGTAATACCACTAGTACTCGTAAAAGCAACAATCAGCATCAGTGTAGTTCTTGGTCCAATCCGTTCGCGCAACCAACAAAAAAGCAACCTAAAATCAGGATTCAGCAAGATGAAACAACATTCATTTGGAGATGACTTGGAGATGACGTTCGGCTAGGGGGTGGTTAGGTGATTGTGGCCATCGTCAACCATGATTCAATACGGTTTGTGGCCATCTTCAACCATCAATCAACCATGATTAACCATCAGTCAACGTTAGCGTTTAAAAACAAGGGCTTTGCCGTGAAAATCAGCAAACACCGAACCATGGTCTCCTGAAGATCATCCAGTTGGAATCCCCCACCAGAAACCATTGCGCTTGGCCCCCCTTCTGTCAGAGCGGATTGAGAGATGTACCGTGAAATAGATAATGTATACGTACAGATTTTACATATTTCATATCGGATTCATATATTCAATATATTCATATATTTACATTCAGATTTATGTTCATGTTTATATATATATATATATTAATATATATACCTATATTAACATCAATATTCTATGTATAAATGCTATGTGGCTGTGGGTCAAAACCCTGTACCCCTGGTTCCCCTATCATTAACCATTGTTTTCCCTATTATGGCTGGTTATTACCCCCATTATTGGTTGGTTAACTGCTTGACCCATAGCCATATGTACATCCTATGTTTCTATATCTCAAGATCCACATCTGAAGCGCTGACCTCTGTAGCCGGGGTTCAGGTGACGCAGCTGGTGATCCAGTTCACCCAGGTGCAGCTCAACGACGAAAGTTTGGCGGCGATGGGGCAGAAGAAGGCGGGCTTGGCCGAGGTCCTGGACCCTGATACCATCATGTGCCTAGGCAGCGCAGGGAGCGGAGCTTGGAAGGTTCAGCATGGTCGAAAGGCGTGGAGAATGGATGGATGGTGGGGGAGATTAGGATCTAGCATTTGGTGGTTGGGGGAGAGTACGAGCTGGCATTTGCAGGCATTTTTGTTTCCAGATTGACCTCCTACAGATGCCATGGAAATTGCCAGCTGCCGAGGTGGATGGTGTTGGCGCTGGGGACAGCTGCGATGTATCTGCCACATCAGCATCCCAAGTTTCTGGATCTCATCAAGCAACCCTTCGTGAAGGTCATGCAGATGATCGCAGGGATCATCGATGGTACCAGTTCCAAGGAGACAGCCAAGTGTGACCATGACTTGGTGTGGAGACTTTCTGGGAGATAGGATGGATTGGAAGCAGTTTGGTGGGAGTTTGCTGGGCACTTGTTTGGTTTCTGAATGATTCTGATGAAACTATCGCTGAGGAAGTCCGATTGTCAAACCTGGACCATCAATCGAACCTGCTCTTTGTAAATTGATGTCATCTGAAATGTATGGACCCCCTTGGCAAGGCTGATCATGGACACATGTCCCAATGGTTGGCCATATGGTTTTTAAAGGTGGTTACAAAGATTTATATATATGGGATGATAACCAACAATTACCATGGACCCGCCCTCGTTGAAGCCTGGGCCTGATCGGGGATTCCAACCTCATCAACAAATGCCACCAGCCTCCAACAGCTTGGGAAATTCTCCTGTTGGAGCGAGGACCTTTCCAACTATGAACAAGCCTTCATCGCAGCCTGCGTGGTGTACGTGGCCTTTGTCCTGGCTTCCCCTCGTGGGAAGAACATTTTACAAGATGAGTTGGCAGCGAAACTCATCATCAAAATGAATGCATACAGCGACTCACCTATTGACTTCAGCGATTATGTCCGGAGCCCAGAGGAAGATTTACCAACACCGGAAGTGACAGAGTGGCAGAGAGTGTGCAATTCATGAAACTAAACAGAAGCAAGTCAGGTACATGACACCACTTGCATTGGCATTTTGATCTTGGACAGGACTTAGCATGCTTCATGGCTTGGTCTAGCAAGCTGCAATAAATTCTTATTGACGAAGCTTGAGTCAAAGGCAGTTTGCTTCTATACATGTAATGCGTTATCCCCCAAACCACTCATTCTCATGGTTTTTTGGCTCTCCCAGAGGGGTGACGGGCCATTGACTGAAGATGATGCGCAGGCGTTCTACTTTACCTTGGAAACCTTGAACCCAACCCTTCCTCTGACATGAATTTCGTTGCTTTGTCTTACAAGGACGTGTACATATGTGTACGTGATGCAAATACATATTGTTGTAAAGGCTAAAAGTAACACACGCACACATACACGTACAGTCTGGCAGCTAAAGCCAGACCTTCACTTCTCGAATCGAAGCAAGGGTGTTGGAGGATGCTTCACAACTGGTCTTTTCGATCCTAGATCCACCGGCCTGGGCTGGCCGCTGGACTGAGGTCATCAAGAATTGCCAACAGATTTCCTCCCGCGTGGCCGTGTTGATCCTTCGAGCCAAGCAGGAATCTCCTGCCACCTTGGCCTTGGTGTTGGATGCCATCATGTCGAGGATGGTCAACGAGGATGGAGTCATTTACAAGGAGGACCAGCGGCATCCAGCTGCGGTGCTTTTCCCCACAGGTGAAGCTTTCTACTTTCCAAAGTGAGAGCTATTGAGTTTTGATGTGTTGTTCACGCTTTGATGTCGCTCACCTGTGGTTACGCTATCAAGACGAGAAAGATTATCTAGCTTGAGGATTTGCAGAGATCTCACTGATCATTTCCAGCGAAGCCAAAAATCAGTGGCGCTGAGCTGTGCCCCTCTCCATCCAGGACCTGCAAGAATTTCTAGTGGATCAGGGCCTAGGAGCTGTGATCCAAGTCTTGGATTTTGTCGGGAGGCCAGGATCACCGGTAGGGTTCCCAGGGCTCGGGGGGTTTCCCTTGTTGGATGTGGAAACCAGTTGTAAATTCAGGCAAACTTCTACCTGCTGAAAGTTTGAGAATTTCAGTTCTTCTCCAAATCAATTGTGACCCGGGTTTTCCACGTGGTTGGTAAATGTCAAGTGTAAAAGTTGTGTGGAAGATAAGGCGAGAACCCCATGGCTTCCTCGATTCCATAGCCACATCTTGCGCTTGTCCAGGGGCCTGCTACAAGTGGAGCGTCGGGAACGCGAAAGGAAGAGTGGGCAGATTCGATTGACACCGGAAGAGAATGAGGAGAAGCTGGCAGCCCAAGTAGACGCTACTTTGAAATGGTGGCCTATCAGTTTCCTGACATTTTGTCCTTATTTTTCATGATTGAATGTGGGTGACCTACAAGAAGCTTTGGACTTTGGAGACTATTCTGGAGAGAAATGCCAGATGTTTCACCCCAAAAGGAGACCCAGTCTCCTTCTTCTCATGTTTTAGGATTGACTGATCCTGGAAACACAATTTACCAAAGCCATTGATGAACCCAGTGCCAACAGGAGCGCGCCCGCCAAGACAAGACCGAACGGCTGGCCTTAGAGCAAGTGCCATAGCTGCAGAACCTGGAAAGTTTTAAAGCCGCGATGTTTTTGGATAGGTCCACTTGGATTTTTGGCTCCCTTCAATGGATAGGTCCATTTGGATAGCCACTTGTTCTGGATTCGCAAAATTTGCTAAGTGGTAGATATTGTGGGATCTTAGGGCATCAGGGATTGTCCTCGGGTCGGTTGATGGGGATTACGGAGATTACTAGTGAACCATGGCCGGATTTTATGGGATTTTGAACCGGTGAAACGCTCCGCACAATTGCATGCAAACGTCTAGCTTCACACATAAACGATAGACCGTGCCGCATGCCTATGATCGCGTATAATTATCTAATTAATATGTATATATATATATACATACATATATGTTTGTATATATATATATATGTTTTATACACATATTTATTCATTTACATAAATATTTTTGTAAATTCATAAACAAACAAATAGATAAATGAATATATACATATATAGTTATATATTATATCAATGGCCTACACCGTGATGCCATCATCCGATTGCTAGGGGTGTGATGCCACGATGGTTTCAGGTGGGGACGCTGGCAGCGCGACTGCATCGGCAACTCTTCTTGCAGCTTCATCATATCATGGACGAGGCGAGGCCTCGAGGGCTTGGTGTGCCCTGGTGCATCCTGGTGGGTTGATACTGTAGGGAGGGGTCCCATGAGGTCCATTTGGGGTGCCTCCGAATATGGTCTTGACAGTGCCCGCGAGCACCTCCAAATATGGTTGGTTTACTGGAAATGATCCCAATGTGGGATGTGGTTGATCTGGTCGCTTGTTGTGATACCACTACGTTGGGTATAGAGTCTTTGAGGCGGACCATATTGAAGAGGAGTTTTGAACGTATTTGGAGTTGGGAATCTGGTGACGCTCCCCACACTGACAAAGCAAGATCTGCTGTTGGCCAGCGATTTCCTCACCCTGATTTTCTTGCATGCCCATTGCTATGTATTTGGAATATGTTCACATATTCTTGGTAAGAAGCGCCATGATTTGCCCACTGACATGCAGCCACAATTTCATGGCTGGAAACTTAGACTTGGCCGTCCGTTCAAAGCCTGTGCCCTGTCAAATTTCCCATGAGGAGTTTGTGTGGAGGTGTTCTCACACCTACATAGTGTTGGCATTTTTTTGTTGTCACTCATCGTAGCTATTACTAATTGATGAATAGTTTCCCTATTGAACCTCAATATCCTGGAATGCTTTCTTTGAGGGTGTCCCTCACCCAAGTCCTCCGCCATTACTCCTTCAGCAGGTGACACATGGCTTACCGCTCGATGACGTGTCCATGTTGGCGCTTGCTGCTTGGTCGAACCGACGAATAGCATCCCCTCCAACGGCTCTTGGTTGGTGGATCGGTTGGTCGAGCGGTTGGTCGATCGGTCGGTCAATAACCTTTAACCAACCACTACCAAATAGCTGGATGGCTGGATGGCAAGGGCCGGGAATATCCCAGGTCGCTTAGTTTTTTGGTTGGCCACTGGTGACCATGTCCAGTTGCACCAGGGCAGCATGCCCCAAGCCGGATCTAAGGTGAAGATGCTGGGGACGGTTTTGGAGGTGGGGACCTGCAACAACCCGAGGGGAGCTTCAGTAGCCTCAGTTTTACGCTGAATTGTGCAATGATTGGATGATCATGGCATGGTGTGGGAACTCCACATGTGACTGGTGATCATGGAGTATCACGATTCACGAAGCACCATTGCATGATTTGGACTGGAAACTGGGATGCACGAAGATTCCTTCGAGCCATGTGTGCTAGCCATGGCCGCTTTGGTATGAATCTTGACTGACCTTGGTAGGTCAGCCATCCCCAGGGCTCTGTGTGACATCCTGCGCAGGTGCCCCATGTCTATTTCATGCCTGCCAGCTCTTTGCATGCAGAGAAGATGCCGGACCTGGAGGTGCTGTGTACACGGGAGAGGTCAGTTTTTTGGGGTCCCGC
The DNA here is from genome assembly GCA_009767595.1 of Symbiodinium kawagutii. NCBI lineage: Eukaryota > Dinophyceae > Suessiales > Symbiodiniaceae > Symbiodinium > Symbiodinium kawagutii. The sequence goes on from VSDK01022758.1 coordinate 35,753, forward strand.
TGGTACGAAAAAATGACCGAAACTCTTCAAGGTTTGGTGAAAGACTCTACCAGGTAGCACAGCAGGTAGCACAGCAGGTAGCACAGCAGGTAGCACAGCATGTAGCACAGCAGGTAGCACAGCAGACAGCATTGCAGGTAGCATTGCTAAAGGGTTGGGGTGGAGACTTGCTGCTTCGCTCCCATTGCTGCAGCCAGTTCCTTTGTGAAGGTGGCCGAGGGCATGCCCTTCGAATGTTGGCGCAACATCTCCGAGCTGTCCTGCGACAAGCTTCGGGTGGCCCCAGGGACCTACGGGGCACCTGGGAAGTGTAACGTTGATCCACCTTGCCTGGCAGACTCTCAACCCAGTTGTATCCGAGGTCGCAATTAGATGCACAGCCGTCGCTGGTTTGTAGGGAACATCTGGGGATTGTGGGTTTGCCACCTGCCCTTGTTGTTTGTAGGGAACAGCTATTCACCAAAACAAGGGAGGATAGGTCCGTTGATGTGGTGGATATTGCCAGGTTTGGACCGAGAAGTTCTATCCAATGTCATTGCGCACCTATGGCGAGGTGCAGCAGTCAACGGTGAGGGTCTGGGGCCCCTTTTTGGGTCTGCTGAGCGGTACATTTTCCATCTGATCAAGAAGCTCAGAGACGGCTACATCTATGGCCCAGAATGGGCCTCAACCAGTGTGCCTGTTTGTTTGTTTGTTTGTTTGTTTGTTTGTTTGTTTGTTTGTTTGTTTGTTTGTTTGTTTGTTTGTTTGTTTTTTTGTTTTTTTGTTTGTTTGTTTGTTTGTTTGTTTGTTTGTTTGTTTGTTTGTTTGTTTGTTGAGGTAACAGAATGGAAAAAACAGTTCCCTTGACACAGATTCCCTCACCATCCTCTGCGGTCCAAAGCTGCGCCAGATCTCCACCGTCTTCGAAGATTTGCAGGAACAAGTTGCTGGGCATAAATTTCAGTCGCAGCAACTTTAAGGATTCAGCAAGAAAACACCAGCTTTGCAGAGCTCTTTCGCTGGAACAAGAGGATGATTTTTCAACAATTTCTTAATTTGAGTCCTAATTTCAGTACAATTCCGCTGGAAATCTCCCAATTTTTGAGCCAATCGAAATTCCCAACCCGTCCCTCGCGCTCCAAAGACCTGGTGGTGACATCCAGTGGTCGTGGTCGACCCTCGCCCCTGAGGTCTGCGTGCGTGATCGCCGTCACATCAGCTCTCCCAGGCTGCAGATCGGAGCCACAACGCAGGGAACTCAGAGGGAGAGTTTGGGCGTCCAACAAGTTATGGCCTAAACAACAAGCAGTTGGTGGTGAATGGTTCAAAAGGGTTGGTTAATGTTACTGATCAGCAGTGGTTAACTACAACAAGCAACAACAACCAGTTTGTGGTTAATGGCTAAACATGATTAATGGAGATTAGTAGTGGTTAACAACAGCAGCAACAGCAACAACAAGATCACTTCGTCAAACAACTTGTGGCTATTGACCGACAGTTGGATACACTCAGCAGCAAGGACTGATGGTTTGAAAAGCCAGGAATCAAAAGCCAGAAATCACATCAACAACAACTGATGGGAGAACTAAGCAAAACAATGGATGGGTTCATCGCTGTTCTCAACATTTCATGGTCGACAGTTGGATACACTAAGCAATAACGACTGAGTTAGGCCGGAACAAGCCGCAATCGCGATGCCAACTATGCTACAATTGAAGAGCCAAACTCAGTCGGTTATGGTCGGGGTCCGCTTCTGAACTTCTACCGCCAAGGCATTGGTTGTTCCAACTTTTGGACCAGCATTTCTGGAGTTGTGAGGCTGCAGTATTTGTAAACAGCGAACAATTCTTCCTGAATGCAACAGGTTCAAATACCACATGCTCTTTTTGGGTTAACTATTCCAAGAGTTTGGCAATCTGACTAAATCCTGTAGAAGAGAAAATCAAGTTTGGAAAGATCCAGCCTGCTACATTCTCGAGGTCATAGTCTTCATTTGAAAGAGAGGTGCTATGACGTGATGGACCATTGTTTGTCAGATGTAGAGGCAGCCTTACACGTCCAGCGGGTGGCACTGGCCAAGGCAAACCAATCGTGTTGGGCTCCTGGAATCGCTGCTTCTCAGACCACAGCTTGTGGGCAAAGGAAATGCCGGTTTTGGATCTGAAGCCACGAGTAGAAAACACACGAACCGATGGGATACAAAGCTTACTGACCCTCTTTTGGTGCACACGATGGGATACAAAGCTTGCTGACCCTCTTTCGGTGTAAGTTTGACAGCCTCGACATTTTGAAGGCTTGCAGAATGGATCTGATCGGCCGGTGAGGTGTGGATCCATTTTCAATCTTCGCAGTCCAAGATGATGACAGATACCGAGGCAGGCTGCACTCCACAAGCATCGAAACTATCATCGCCGTCGCAATGCCAAGCACCGTCATCACCATCATATTCTGGTTGGGGGTTTTAAGCATTTTTTATCTTCCCTGATATGGACAGAAGAGCGCCGTTTGGTTGACTAATATTTTTCATGACGGGGTTGAAACCACCAACCAGTATTTGTTTTCGACCTTTTGGTGAGTGCCTGCACCTGCAAGAATGTAGGTACGAGTCCTTCCAGTGCACGAGCCGCCTGTGCAAGTGCCAGTGAAGAAGTCAGGCGACGCGCAGAGTCAGAAAAGGATGGCAACTTCGACCATATGTGAAAAATCGGCCACCTATCAATACATCGGGGTTTCTCAAAATGTAGGACTTCCCAAAATGGTTGGTTTATACTATAGATTTTAAAGAAGGATGATTTCGGGGTACCCCTATGGCTTGAGAAACCACCACATGTCATAGGGGTAGAAGCTCCCTCAAGATGCTTATTGGAAAGGGTCATCGCTTCTCCCAGACGCGGCCGCTTCCTCTCTGCATCGCTTTCAAGCGGCCATGACGGGAAGGGGTGCATCTTGACGTGCTGCATTTTGATACACCGAACTGGGGTCATTGTCGGTCCATGTTCCTCAATAGACACGCAATTGCGTTCAATTTCGCTGTTGTCATTGCAAGCTAAGTGTTTTACAGCGAAAAAGCCAGGAATAGACAGCCTATGATGAATCAAACCTGATCAACCTCCATGAAGCAACGTCAATCATGATCAATCACTGTTTATCAGAACCAACCAGTAGATTCCACTTTTGAGCACCTTTGTTGGAACATTCCGTGGCCCACTGTGCATGGTCACCCTTTTGCGTAAAGAAGTGTTTTGGTCCACGGTTGCTTCACGTAGATCTCAAACGTCTCAGTAGGGTGAAGAATTGATGGTTTAAGCACCCCATGATCGCAATCTTTCTGCAGTAGTTGATGGTTTCCCATCATTCTTATAGGAAAACTAGGTCAAAACATCTCTGATTGAAGGTCGGAACTGATGGTACCACAAGTTCAATATGACCATGATTCAACCATTACAGAACCAGTATATTCTGACCACTATATAACCATTATACAACCACATTCATCAGATGCTTATTGATGGCTAGATCTATAGATCCATGTTGCCCCCAGTTGACCTGCTCAATAGCTGTTGATTTATCCCAGTCCTACAGGTGGTTTATGAGAGTTTATGAGTGAATAGATCTAACACCACCCAAAACACACAATCACAATATCTCGCTGGCATAAATCCACTTCATGTATTGATTGAATTATTTTATAATGGCGACTCTGCTGGTGGAATACCCTCCCTGGTGGAATATCATCCCTGGTGGAACACCCTGGCTGCTTCCTCGCCATTGCTTCACTGCCTCGCGCTGCCTCGCGCTGCCTGCGGCAGGTCACAAGTACTGCGCCGAGCCCGGACGCCTCGTGGCCTTCGCCAACGCGGTGCTGTGCAACCAACGCTTCAAGGACGAGGCGCAGCACGACGGTGCCCACCGGGGACCGGGGACCCACCGGGGTGGCGCCCGGGGTGGCACCCCACGGGTTGGAGCTTGGAATTCACAGCTGCGGGGGGTCGCTGGTTGGCATGTTGGAGGCTTCTGATTTATGATTTGGATGGTTTGGATTTGTGAGCTAGGACTGTGGAAGAACAGTCCAAGAAAGATGAGAAAGTAGCTCAATCGTTTGCTCAAGGTGCGTGACTGGAAGCAAAAAAGCGAAGAACTGCAGGTCTATGCCAATATTGTCATCCTTTTGGCCGAGCTCAATCTGCCTGAGATGTACACATCGATGGTGAATAGCTGAGAAAAATGTGTAAGTCTGTTCAGATCGACCAATGTCCGTTGGTGCATAGCTCAGTGTTTGATTGCAGCAGGAAAAAAACTTAGGTTGATATCGGTAACAGAACAACTTGGTTTGCCACAGTTGTTAGCTGGTATCCTCACTTTGGTGGTCACAAGCCTTATAAGCATCCCAGCTCTTTTTTCAATGTCAAGCCGGTATCAGTCTTCGTCAACGTTGGAGTCAGAACTATCGACCTTTTTTTACCATGTTGAACAGTTTACAGTCACTACTATCAAGCCTTATTAGTTGGTTATTAACCACTATAAACCCCAGATTAATTACTGTATGATAACTATCATAAACCATTTCTTAACCACTATAAACCACAAAATCAACCACTATAACTGTCATTAACCATTGATTTACCCTTCAAAAGACACCATTTATTTGGACCGTGTCCACCCCCTGGTGCGTACCAAGGCCCCAGTCTTGTTGCAGACAGCCCTGCAATCAGATTGGCTGTGCCGATTGGTGTCTCACGAGCTGCTGCACAATGTGCCAATGGGAGGGCGGGTTCTTTCAGTGATCTCCCGGTCTGGGAAGCCTCGGTTTGTCAGTGAGCTTGTTTTTTAGTTTTTTGTTTGCTATAGCATTTATGATTATATTGTACACAAAGTGTTGGAAGGTGAAAAGTGACAAATGAAAAACTGTCAGAATACATGGCTTCAGACATTCATCTCCTTCTGCAGTGACACTTCTTTGCAAGGCAGACAAGAAACTTTGGGACTGTGATGGTTGATCAAGTTGATGTTAGGAATTGACTGAATGGGGTACGCCCAAATCGTCCAAACACATACAGTATTATGTTCGTTTCGTAGGGGAGGGCTCCCCGCACCTTTTTTGTTACGATCATTCGCCGACACCTCCCAAACCATCTCGATATCTTCTCCGGCAAGAGCAGTTGCCAGTCAGCAGCAAGGCCCACCCATTGTCAAGGTCATATTTTGGGAGTAAATAAGCCATAGCTCCTCGACAGACTGCTAATGATGGTACACTGGTACATTTTGGGGTTTCAACTCCGAAATGGTGAAGAAGTCATGAATCAACAAGAATTTGAAGAATGAACCTCGTTCCTTGAGAAACACTGGTGGTTTTTCAACAGCCCTTCCTCCGGCAGCTGCCAAAGCTGCAACTGGTGCAGGTGCTCTACCCTGACAAACACCTCCTTCCACTTCTGTATGAGGCCAGGTCATGTCACGGGACAAGCAGACTTGCTGGTCGTTCTTGGAACCTACCAACACATATGGGCTGCAACAACAGACTGGTTTTCTAGACATTGGTTGGTTGCATTCCTGTCATTTGAATGTTGGTCACATCAGCAATTCTCTGCACTTCATTTGTTGGTTTGTCGTGTCACTTTAGGCAATAGTTCTGACCTGGATCAGTATGCGCTTTCCAGGCTTGTTTGTATCATATCTTGCTGCTCCACTTTTAGCCAAAGCTGGTGACTTTAATGTACCCATTGGGAATATTCCCCATCATGTCGCCTGCTTTACAAAACATTTAAACCATATCATATCACTCTTGAAGCTCTCCAGTATGCAAATCAAGGCATTCCTCTCATATCCTCAAGGCATTTTTTCTACCCACATACCTTGGGGATGTAAGTTTCTATCCACAAGTAAATTAGTCAGGTCCTTTCAGACTGGATCTAAAGCTTGCAACTGTGCCTTGTCTTCTGAGGCTGTCCTCTCTGCCACGACGCCGCTGACCACGCGCTACATGCTCCTGGATCTTTGCAGGTGCAGTTGGTGCTGCATGATTCGTTGTGTTAGACTTGAAAACCCTTAACCGAGGCGCAACCCCAGCCTGTTCATGGGTTGGCCCCACATCCACAAGATGCTGCGACACATCGCCGAAGTCTAGTCACAGTGCCCTTTCCCCTCAATCTCCGCTGTGTCTAGACCCGCTTTTGACCACAGAAAGCGATGAACCTGCCTAGTTTTCGGTGGACTTCAAGAGCCTGGGAGTTTCCAAACCTATTTTTGGGACACATTTGGGTGACACATTTGGGTGACATCCTGACCTTTGGCCTGGCCCTCGAGCGCTGAGGCGAATTGCGCATTCCGCCTTCACGCCACTGGAAGGCTTCGAGGAGTTCTTGCAGGTCCTGCGCAGCAGGTGCCGAGCTGGGCAGGTGTGACACACTGATCTATACCAACGAGTGTTACAGTTGTGAAGTTGCGCTTGGTATTCCTGCTATAGCTTTATCGCTAATTACAGGGCTGTTGGTTCCTCTTGGTGCTTTACCTTCCAATTCGGTCATGCTTCGCCAAGGGCTGGAACCGTGAAGCAAAAAATCAAATCTGTCAGGGCTCCAAATTCCATGGGTGGATTTCGAATTGCCGCGCGGCGCATTGCTCGATTGGTTGTTTCCTGCAGCAAAAATCAACCATAATCAATCAGCTCAATGACCATGGTCGACCACCAGTAGCTTTCAGATTTTCTTCGCGTCAAGGGGCTATCAATATCACCACAGCCCCTGACAGCTCCCAAGGTACCTTCACGGGGTGCAACCGATGGCACTCCCCTGTACGATTTCAGGACATGATTTGCATCCCTAAAGTTCTGGAACCTTTTGTTTTTCGGCAAATCCAAGTCATCACGCCTTCCAAGGCACAAAAAAAAGACATTTGAGAAGAAAAGGAGTGTCCAACTTTCAAGGCATTTTTCCAACTACCAGCAGTTTTCAACCTGCGAAAATGCCTCTCCACCACCCCTTGGTCCACCAAAATTGCTGCTGAACATTGGTCCAGGCCTCCACCGGACCTTCACCCCGAGGGGACGGCAGCTGCCAGAGATGTGCCCACCTCCATGAAGCCTGCGCATGACGTTGCTGGGCCCAGAGGGATGTTGGGGTCCGACCCTGGAAGGTAGGGCCTACCATGGCCTGCCCACCCATGGTTTGGTCTATCGTTAGGGTTCACGTTGGCAGGGCGCATAGGTTGTATCGATTTGCGGAATGGAGTTGGACCCTGTGCACAGCTGTAGCTGTTTTGGTTTGGTGATACTACTTTCCGATGTCTTCCAAAGTTGGCACAAGGGTTTGAACTTGCGAGCATTCAGATTCAGGTGCTACAGTTGACCCAATGGCATTCCCATTCTCACATTCTGCCAGGCAAAAAGGAGGGACATAGGATGGCACATCGCCAGATATCATGACATCCTACTCTTTGAGTGCTTCAGTCCCAGATTTGAGTCCGGTGAAAGGTGGTGAGACCTTATCACGAGATGAGAAGTTGGGAAAACTCGGTGGTTGGTCGTCCCGGGGGTTCGCTTGATAATGGAAATCATTACATTACAGCCCATTGTAGGAATGGCCAATAACACCATCCAGTTGAACCATCCCAGAGAACCAGGACGAACCCTTTTACTGCGATGGTTTTCATGACGCATCGCCACAAAATGAGGCTGGCGCTGTGAGTCTTCTCCTCTCCGCGGTGGTGAGCCTAGTGTGTCCAGGTTGCTGGAAGATTTCTACATGGCTAGGAAGAACGCCATGATTCATTGACATTTTTGTGGTAAATGCTGCAGGAATTTCAGTCATTTCTGTGGGTTAGGGACTACTAGAGGGTAGATTTTCAATTTCAATAGCTGGGATGATCCAGCAGTTCGCAAGTATAGCCTCACATGGTTTAGTCCTACATGCTGGGGATCCCACGCACTCCAAACGCGTTCGATTTATGAGTCGAACCCAGAGCCTCAAAGAGCTTCTCAACACCCATTTTGTTGTGATATGTCAATATGTCTTCAGGTTCCCATATAGTCAATGTAATACATCTACAGCTCCCATGTTCTGCAGGAAAAACTGTCACACATCAATTGGTTGGCCGATCCATAGCAGTCCCCCTTGTTGGGTCACACCGTCGCAACGCTGAGATCAACACCGGAGTCCCAGAGACTGTGCAGGTGGGCAGCGCAAACCCAACGAAGATGGACCCATTTTTGGGTCAGCGATCATGGTCCAATATGATCAAGGATCAGTGAGCAGCATGATCAACAGACCTTATCAACACATTTTCAACACTTGGTGCGGAATTGAGCTGACCTCATGTTGTGTGTCATATCACTGAAGGACAAGGATTTTCATATCAAATTCTGCTTGCTCACTGTCCGTTGTGCACTGGCACACATATGGCAGTGGGTCAAAACCCTGTTCCCCTGGTTCCTCTATCATTAACCATTGCTTTCCTATGAAATTGTTGGTGAACTTATCCCCCCTGAAATTGGTTGGTTAAAGCCTTGACCCAGTTCGCCAAGGAGATTCCTAGCGTTTTCTGAGGATCCCAACAGCTGAACGGCACGTTTTCACAAGTCATTCGACTGATGGGAACAGGCTGACCATTACATGGATTCATGTCCTCATCCAAGTTTGTTTATGGAGTCTTCATCCTCATCCAAGTTTGTTTATTGTGCCCAGACACACATGATTGGAAGTAGACCAAGACTCCTGTCATAGATGCAGTGAAGTGTAGATGGTGCGATGCATACATGATTCGAGGTTTCCAATCTCATCTGAGTCCTCGGAATCCCCTGACAGGTATCAGTGGTGGGGTTGGCCACCATGGTCATTGCCCGCGACATCAACGCCTGCGAACAGGTGAAGATCCATGTTGCTTGAACCCCTAAAACCGCTTTTGGATCTTGGAAAGTTATATTTCTTGGAAAGTTGTATGCTGGATCAATTACAAAAATGTGGATTTCAAACATATGTAGGGGACAAAAGTATACATGAGTTTTCAACATAGAATCTGTGGCTTTGCAAACCTTTTACCAGATGCACAAGGATAGATTGGATGCTGAATTCTTGGGAGCAATTTCTCGCGTCCAACTCATCGGAGGCCATTCTCGAGAACCAATACCACGATGGTGTCATCGTGTCATCCTCAGCAGTCGACATGGGCGGTGACACTGGTACCATCAGCTGACATTCCTCAACCAGCTGAGATGATCATCATGGAGAATCATTCAGACCCAACTCAGCAGCTTTGGCAAATCTTGACGCCATGGGCTGCGACCGTGGCAAATCTTGACCATCCCAGGGCCTAGGAATCCACGGTTCCTCCACGGGGATGGGCGTGACCGTGGCAAAGGTTGAGGGCGACAAGCCCTTCTTCCTGTGGCGAACCTTTGCAGACTTGGTGAGCTCCAGGAGATGAGCGACGCCGGGCTGGAAGATCCCAACAGTTCCACGGTTGGTTTCTGGGATTATTGGTTAAGCATCATGGTAGCTTACCACAAGTACCTAGTTAAGCATCATGGTAGATAAACCATCATATCATTATTACCTATAGTAAACATATCCATTAACAAAGAACGAATAACATCTAGTAGGTAATGTGAACAGCCAGGGGTAGACGGTTTTGATTGGGGAATATGGAGAAGAGGAGAAACAAAGACGGTAGTTGTTGGCTTATCATTGTAGAGGCTTGTGAACCCACCGGCTTCCCGTGATCCAATGGATCTGGGAATTTCGCTTGTGCAGGAAGCGAGACTTGCAGAAAGCTACTGCCCGCTTCTTGAACACGCTCTTTTGGAGGCCCCACTGAGGGTGCCAGAGGTCAATAGCTTTATTGGAATCGCCTAAGCTCAATATTCGCAGGCAGGGCAGAGAATAGAACTCAACATGATATGTGATAATTAGATGTAGTATGTAGTCGTTGTTTTACGTAATATCTTATTGCTTGTTGCGATGTGATGGATCCCATGTTGTACTGGTACTAGCAGAATTCTGGTGCAGAGGTCTGCATTTCACGGGCTCGAATATTGCCGCATATTCCTTAGTGAAGCCTATATCCCTGTTGACTTGTGCTTGCAGGTGGTTTATGGACTTGTTTAGCGACTAATAAGGCCTATATCCGTATTATTAATCATTCTTCTCCTACATCCCTGGGTTCATTTCCAGGGGTGCACATACTTCTGCCCTGGACTTCTTGGTGGGATCCACAGGCTGCAGTTCCTGTCAGGTTGCCGCAGGATACCATTGAGCTCACCACGCGACCTCGAGGACAAAGCTCGGAGGAATACTGGATGTTGGGGAGCTCAGCCAGAGAGGATGCAGATGCTGAAAGCTTTGCCGGGGTTGATACTATTATTGATGATAATCATGACTATTTTTACATAACGATAATCATGGCTTACTAGTGGTATAAAGACCACTAAAATGATGCCTAATGATGGTCAACAAGCTGGAGAACCCATGTGACAGCAACGATGTCTCCTCGACATTCACCACCTGAGGCTGCCGCGCTTGTTGGATGCATTGGGGCACCCAGATGACGAGGCAGGATGTAGTTCTCGCGAGTCATCAGTCCATGGCGAACGGTTGGAACAGTGAACAGTGGTTGGGCGCAGGGACTGTTTTTCTTCTATGAGATACTTGTATTTCATGCATGATTTTGTCACTACGAGGGTGGCTTGCTTGTCCATACCAAGAGAAATCGATTTCGGTGCTGGGATACCTCCTTGGCCATATGTGGAGATCAAGGCATGGTTCCATACCGAACATCCCAAAGCTGGCAGTTGTCGACAATCGGACACTTAGACGATTCATAGATATTTTTGTGGGTAGCTAAACCAAGAATAGGAGCTCATGGCTCCCCTCCGACTAAGAGTCCTGATTGATCCTGATTGTTGCTGTTTACAAGTATGGATAGACCTAGATAGCTTCTATGACAGTATGATCATTTAGTAAACTTCACAAGCTCCTCGAGAATTGGTCGAATGTTTTAATCATGGGGGGTATGACAACCAAAATATACCCGTGATTGGAAACCCCTCCATTGACCAGATGACCAAGCAGTTATTTTCCTTTCACTGTCATAATGAAGCTGTTAACCAGCTGCTCCTAGATGATTTCACATCTATGGGCAACCACATCAATATTGTTAAGCATTATTGTTGTTTCGTAGTATCCCTATGACTGGTGGTTATGAACCAGTATAAATCATGATTAGCCAGTATTGTCGATTGTTGTTAAGCAGCTGATTAGCCAGCTTAGCCATTCTAAACACAGTATCAACCAGTATGATCCAGCGTTATGAATACTTATTAACCAGTATTAACCATGTCAAGCAGTATGAAATACTGCTTATTCACCATGTTAAGCATATTAAGCTTAACCATTATTCACCATTATTAACCATTATCTAACCATTAATTAACCATTAGTTGAGCATTAATCAACCATCAATGAACCCATCAAATAACCATTAATTAACCATCAATTAACCATCAATTAACCATTAATTAACCATTTTAATTAACCATCAATTAACCATCAATTAACCATTAATCAACCATCAATGAACCCATCAATTAACCATTAATTAACCATCAATTAACCATCAATTAACCATTAATTAACCATTTTAATTAACCATCAATTAACCATCAATTAACCATTAATTAACTGTTAATTAACCATCAATTAACCATTAATCAACCATCAATGAACCCATCAATTAACCATTAATTAACCATCAATTAACCATCAATTAACCATTAATTAACCATTTTAATTAACCATTAATCAACCATCAATGAACCCATCAAATAACCATCAATTAACCATTAATTAACCATTTTAATTAACCATCAATTAACCATCAATTAACCATTAATCAACCATCAATGAACCATTAATCAACCATCAATGAACCCATCAATTAACCATTAATTAACCATCAATTAACCATCAATTAACCATTAATTAACCATTTTAATTAACCATCAATTAACCATCAATTAACCATTAATCAACCATCAATGAACCCATCAATTCACCATTAATTAACCATCAATTAACCATCAATTAAAAATTAATTAACCATTTTAATTAACCATCAATTAACGATCAATTAACCATTAATCAACCATCAATGAACCCATCAATTAACCATTAATTGACCATCAATTAACCATCAATTAACCATTAATTAACCATTTTAATTAACCATTTTAATTAACCATCAATTAACCATCAATTAACCATCAATTAACCATCAATTAACCATCAATTAACCATTTTGATTAACCATTAATTAACCATCAATTAACCATCAATTAACCATCAATTAACCATTTTAATTAACCATCAATTAACCATCAATTAACCATCAATTAACCATTTTAATTAACCATTAATTGACCATTAATTAACCATCAAATAACCATCAATTAACCATCAATTAACCATCAATTAACCATTTTAATTAACCATCAATTAACCATCAATTAACCATCAATTAACCATTTTAATTAACCATCAATTAACCATCAATTAACATAGGATATCCTTTGCCTGTCAATATGATGCGAAGGTTCATTAGTGATGCATGTTTCTGCCATTTTGGCCACCATCCGCCTAGGCAACCAATACACCAGAGAAATCATGATCCAATGGTTGCGGCACGTATAGGCGAAGCGTCCAATCCAGGACCGGCACTGACCATAGGATTCCTCAATCCCACTGCACTCTATGGTAAAATTGAACAGGTCAAAGCACTGAGATGTGATATTCTATGTACAGCTGAAAACAGTGTAACGGCCTATTCACAGCCGTTTTTGACCAAACAGCTGTGCAGATTGGGATACAAACAAATTTGGTCTCCGCCTGTGGAGCCTCTGAACTCGAAACATCAGCTTGAAACTGCCACCAGAGGCCAGGCTTCTGGGGTGAGCATTCACTCAAAATACCCAGCTCGACCGGCCCGCATGGTATTGCCTAACAAGGTTGACGCAACAAGGGTTGTCAGTGCTATCATTCAGGTAGGAATGTTTCGCTTCCATGTTCTATCGGTTTATGGCTATCCACAGTGTCTAGCCAATGCAAAAGAAAAAAACAATGACTTGATGCAAGCCGCAGCGGAATTGATCGATCAAGTAGGATTGCCATCGCTGCTTGCAGGGGATTTCAATTGCCCTGTTGAAGCATTGGATGCGTTCACCTGGTTTCAGTCTCAGCACTACCAAACTACAGCCAGCTGGCATGAGCAAACTTATGGTGAGGTCATGCCGCCAACGTGCAGAGACACTACGACTCATGATCAAATGTTGATCCATCCAATTTTTGTTCCCTGGATAAGAAATATAGTAGTGGACAAAAATAAATTCTTTCATGATCACGACCCTATCCTACTTGAGGTTGACATTCCACAACAGATGCCGATTACCAAACAATGGAAATTGCCGAAATCTTGGATTCCCATGGAGCCAGACAAGCAAATCGTGTCCAAGCATTTTCATTTTGTTGTGAATTCTTCTCAGCCTTTAGACCTCGCAGAAGCTTTGCCAAGATGGGGTGCAGCTGTAGAACAAGCAGTTCATTTGTCCTTGAAAGAGCAGCACCAACGAGATCCACAAACATTTCCCAACAACGGATTGAAACAAGAACATCGAGGACGGCTGACACACTTGCGGACTGTTCAAAGGCCGCTAGTACCGAAAGTCAATAATGCATGTGATGGTCAGTACACACCGAAATTTGAAACCATGTCTTACAAGGTCATGCTCTACACGAAACAGGTCAGAAGACTTCAAAGTTTTGCTCGACGCTTGAATAAGCTCAATATCGTCCTTCCATGGACTGCTCAACAAGTCATTGACATGCAACGTGAATGGAAAGCAATCACAAACGCAAAAGGTTTTGGATATTTTCCGAATTGGTGCATCAATCTTCCGGAACTTGGCCACTATCCATTCCATATACCAGATGCGGCTTACCTGGATACTTTGATTCCCATGCTAATACACTACACAGATTCAGAAGCAAACCAATTGGAAGTGAACCGGAAAAAGCTTATTAAGTACAAACACAAATGGGATGAGACGCATGGTTTTTCAAAAATTGCCATGAGAAGTGTGAAAACTCCAAGTCATCCACCACTCGATGAGCTTCGATGCAGCCGACAATACCATGCACAGATGAGAGACAACTCACACGGGTTGGTCACATTGTCTACAACTGAAGTAGTCCCGCTAGGACCGGGAGCAGTCTTCCAATATGGGCCTGCGACATTACAAGTCATTAGCATTGAGGAACAACAAATCCATGCCATGAACCAAGATGCTGACATGGACTTGCCACTCAACTCGGACATCACAGTTGAACAGTCTGAATTGGTACCGCAGACTATTGCTCAACGATTGCATGAACATTGGATGCAATATTGGGGAAGACATGCCGAACAACCGGATTGGGCACCGTTCGAGGCACACCTCCAAGAAATACCCCAAGCTCCACCTATCTCGGTTAGTCTTGATAACCCTATGCTCTGGAAGAAAGCCGTCCAATCCATGAAGAGTGCATCCGCCAGAGGCTGTGACGGGTTTTTCATTGATGAATTGAAAAATCTCCCAGATGAGTGCTATAGTGCTTTGGCCACTGTTTTCCATGAGTGTCGTGGACAGCCTTTTCCGCCTCAATTGAGTCATGCCCTTACCATACCTCTGGCGAAGAAGGCAGATTTGTGCTCTGCAGCCGACATTCGGCCAATAACTCTTCTTAGTGTTATTTACAGATGGTGGGCTAAGGTCACAACTTCTCAAATACTTGCCACTTGGAGTAATCAAATGCCGCCAGAGATCCTGGGTTTTCTTCCGGCCAGATCACCCCAGAGACACATGCTTGCATTCCAGTATTCCTTGGAACTTGCTCTCACCCAGGGTGCGGAATTTCGTAAACAAGGACTGACACTAGACTTGGTCAAGTGCTTTAATCTCCTACCTCGAGTGCCAGCACGAAAAGCACTTTTGCATCTTGGACTCCCAGAAGATTTAGTGAATACCTGGTACGCAACTTTAGATCAGACTCGCAGGTGGTGGCAGGTAGCAGGTTCTCACTTTGAAGCCTCTGATACGTCGTGTGGACTTCCAGAAGGAGATACTTGGTCCATTTTGGGATGTATAGCACTAACAGTACCTTGGCTAGAAGCACTCAAAACATTGCAGGCATCCCCAGCAACATTTGCAGATAACTGGAGCTGGCATTGCCAGTCCACAGAGGTCAACCAACGAGCACTTGAATACACGTGTACATATACACAAAACCTTGCCCTTGCCATTGATTGGAACAAAACGTGGGCATGGTCAACGCACTTGGGAGACAAGCATGTCATTGCTGAACGGCTAGCCGAAGTTGTGCCTCAGGCGTTGGATATTCAGATACTTTCCAACGCTAGAGAGCTGGGACATATCATTCATTACAACAAACAGCATTCACGGAAGACACAACGTCAACGACATGATGAAGCTATCCTGCAACTCACAAGGGCCAGGAAAAAGACCTTTTCCATGCGCGCCAGAGCACTGATATGTAAACATAGTGTGAACAAAGCCCTTTGGGGGGCCACAACCTACGTGGTAGGACAATCTTGGATCACTACACTACGTTCTGCAGTTTCCAAAACTATGGTTCTTGACCGAAGTAACACAAATCCTTATTTTGCCAACCTTTTGCTGCATGCATTCATCACTGACCCGGAATTGCTGCTCATTCACATGAGTTTGAGGCAGGTTCGAGATCTTTTAACCTTTGAGACAGATGCATTTCGTCAAGCATTTCCCACCTAGCAGCAAGCCATACAGCGGTTCACTCGAATGTATGGGGGCCTGCGGGGGCATTGACCTATAACTTGTCAAGAATTGGATGGAGCATCGACCGACATGCTATGATCCATACAGACACCATCCTTACTTTTTCATTGCTCACTTCTCCTCTCGAGGAAATCATAGAAGCAGCTACCCAGGCATGGATCAGAGAAGTTTTGCAAGTACGCTTGCTGCGTCCAGAATGGCAATTTTTGCCAACTTTGGATATTCATGCAACCAGGAATCTGATGAAAGCGGCCGATCTCAACGGTGAACAGAAAGCATATGCAGTACATCTCACTGGAGCCTCCATGCAAGGCACCAAAACCAAGCACTTTCTTGACACAGAAGGCAAATGCTCTCTTTGCGGTCACTTAGACACCCAACGGCACCGAGTCATGGAATGCCCAGCTACTAGTGCGCTTCGAGCACAGTACAATGACCTTCATGAAGCATTACAAGAACAACACACCTGTCATGTAGATTTGCCTGCAGTGTATGCTCCTGATCATACACCTTTCATGCAATGGTATATGCAACATCGACCAGCTCCGGACTTCGTACCGGAACCACAACAACCGGTTTATTACTACACCGATGGTAGTTGCAGTCATCCCCAGAGTTTTCATTTTCGGCGAGCAGCATTTTCCGTCATTTCATGTCAATCTGTCACTGAAGCACAGCAGAAAGCGGCTATCTCCAGATATCAAAGAACTGGCGATTTGCCGGAGCAGTTTCGAGTGCAGGCAGTTGGGGAAGTGCGGGGAAGGCAGACCATTTCCAGAGCAGAACTTCAGGCTGTTGCTTGGATCATTCAACATGTTCCCAGGGCGTGCATTTACACTGACAGTCAGTACGTATGCAACATTGTTGCATTGCTTCGTCGCACATTGGATATACGCACACTCCATAAGCGAAAGAATTTTGACATTTTGCTGCAGATGCACGCACATCTCACTGACAACCATATGATCTACAAAATCAAATCTCATGCCATTGATATTCAATGTGACTCGTTGTATGATACTTGGCACAAACTCGGCAATGAAGCAGCGGACAAGGCTGCAAAGCAAGCACTGCACAATTGGATGGCAAGATTCCCTCTATGGGACTCCACAAAGGAATTTGATGACCATGTACTGCAGAGAAAAACGTACATATCATACCTCAAGGAACTGCATGTGCTGCGCAAAGCATTGCTCTTGCCGGACCAACCAGTCCGAATGAATGTTGAACATGTCCCATGGCACGAACAAATTGATATTTTGAAACACTGGCCACCTGTTGAAGAACCATTGCAACATTTCGACTTCAGCCCACCCACCGCGGCACAACAGTCGGCGTTTCTGTGGGGAACAGGCTATACCATGGAATTGCTTGAATGGTTACAGATGCTCCGATGGCCTCAAAAACCGGATCCCCTTGGGGCAGGGGTTGCATGGATTGAACTGTTGTTATCTTTTAAGCTGTTTACGCAAACGGGAGTCGTGGTCAACACAGGCCGTGGACTCTCAGACTTCCAACCACGACGAACAGACTACAATGAACTGGATCTGGATGTAGGGCAACAGATTCATGCTTTCACTTCAGCCATTCAAAATATCGAAGGCATTCTTCAACGCAAGTTACTCCCGACAGACAAGAAGCTTGCTCAATCTTTGAGAATCATGGGCAATACTAACGCTAAGTCAGGCTTCATGCATCGACCTGCTTTTCCTCATCAAGCATTGATCACTGACCTGTTGGTTACCCGTTTTGCTGCGATGAGAACTGATGCACAGGTCTACGGAATCCCAGAACTCCCATTCCTTGAACGGCAATCACATCAGACGGAGCATGCACAAGATCAAGAACATTGGACGGATAGAATTCAAAGATATCGTAGATATTTGCATTTGAGGCGCAGAACATCTGTACCTCCTCCGGAGGAAGCTGAAAGCTAGTTACCTCTAAGCGTGGGATATCAACATCGGACTTCCTCAGCTCAATCATTATTCTTCACAGGTCCACACTGATATCTCACTAGTCTCGGAATACCCGAGGTTGTGGCGCCTTGCTGATGCGGGGGTGCTGCAGTGACGGATCGGTCGCAGTCGAGTAACCATCAGTCAAGCATTACTGTATTTAACCAACAGTTACCCATGAAATAACCATCGCGAACCATCAATTCACAGTATATAGCTGGTAGCTATCGCTTGACCATCACCTAATCATTACAAGTTGAAAATCAGTTGGTTATGAGCCAGCATTCGCCGCCCAGGACAGCGCAGGGGTGCATTCCCCATCATCATGAACCATTTTAATTAACCATCAATGAACCATTAATTAACCATCAATGAACCATTAATTAACCATCAATGAACCATTAATTAACCAAACCATTAATTGATCATTGATTGACTAAGCATAACTCCAAACTTACTAAGTATTGCCAAGCAGCATATGATTCCCAGCTTCCGCAGCACTGCGAGGCAGTGGAAGATCTGCTTCAGGTGCTGACGCCTTTGGCGTCGCCGGTGCAGAACGTGAAGACGGAGGAGCTGTGGGGCGGTGTGCCGTTTCGCGCGAGGCGTTTGGTGGTGATTTTTGATGGTGATTTTTGATGATTATGACCATTATGATTATTTTGATGGTGATTTGATGGTGATTTGATGGTTCTTTTGATGGTTCTTTTGATGAAATTTGATGATTCGCGTGACTTTTCTCACAACCATGCCCAGGTTTTCAACCGTGACATGGTTCATCTGTGGCAAAGAGTCCCATCGTGAATTCGCCATGGTTATGTGATGGTTATTTACTAGTTTTTAATCAAAGAATTCTGGCAGTTTCGTCATACGACCATCATGATGCCATGATATGGTATCATGATACATTGTCAGAGTCCGTGATAGTTTGCAACATCTTTGCATCATAGGATTGCGTATGTTATTTTCTGCCATACCTTCTCACAATATCTCACCTGGAAGTCCACCAATCATTTGCATGTTGATTTTCCAGGTCAGTTGGTCAGAGAGTATGTTATCAATGAAGGGACCCCTTTCATGTTCACTGGAACCCCATTGAGTGACAGCCGGACATCAACAGATAAAATGTGTAAATACGCGCCTATATTGGGTACAATACGGTTACGCAGTAGCACAAAATCACCAACAGCAGCAAAATTAAGGGCAAAAATAGCTATACTTGGTACAACAATAGCAATCTGACAGCAGCAAGTCTACCATTACGGCTCAAGAATCACGAGTTCCCTTAGTACTCGTAAATTGCCTGCCGGCAAAGACAAGCAGCAGCAGAAACAGTTCTTAGTGATGTCAAACAGTCTCTTGGGGGCATCTAGCTCCTTAGACTTGATCGAAATCAACGTGTTGTGCCTCAATGGACAAGGCTGCATGTTGAGTGTGAGCACTTCTAGTACTGGCTTGGAAGTCTATCGTGCAGTTTCCACCAAACTGCATAATAAGAAAGGTGCAAGAATTCTGCTTCATCATCTTGATTCACGGATCATTCTCCACCAAACCCTGCAAGAACAGGGTGTTGTGGGTGCGGCGGTCACACTCTTTTGCACGTATGTTCCAGCAGATTTATGTACTGCATGGCATCGTATCGAAGGGCTCCAAGTCTCAGAAAAGGAAACTGCTCTGGATGGGTTAGCTCAGATCAGAGGTGCAAAAGAAGGTGAATATTTGTTCCATCTCCCCCAAAGCCTTGAAGACTTGACATTTGGAAAGGAGTTCAACCAGACCATGGAAGGAGTGACTTTGCCCAGCGGTCTTCGGAACTTGACCTTTGGGAGCATGTTCAACCAGAGCATGGAAGGAGTGACTTTGCCCAACGGTCTTCGGAACTTGACCTTTGGGAGCATGTTCAACCAGAGCATGGAAGGAGTGAATTTGCCCGGCCGTCTTCAGAGCTTGACCTTTGGGAGCATGTTCAACCAGAGCATGGATGGAGTGATTTTACCCAGCAGTCTTCAGAGCTTGACCTTTCGGCGCATGTTCAACCAGAGCATGGATGGAGTGATTTTACCCAGCAGTCTTCAGAACTTGACCTTTGGGGACATGTTCAACCAGAGCATCGAAAGAGTGACTTTACCCACTGGACTTCAGAGCTTGACTTTTGGGCACATGTTCAACCAGAGCATGAATGGAGTGATTCTGCCCACTGGACTTCAGAGCTTGACTTTTGGGCGCATGTTCAACCAGAGCATGAATGGAGTGATTCTGCCCACTGGACTTCAGAGCTTGACCTTTGGGAGCACGTTCAACCGGGGCATGGAAGGAGTGACTTTACCCACTGGACTTCAGAGCTTGGCTTTTGGGCACATGTTCAACCAGAGCATGGATGGAGTGATTTTACCCAGCGGTCTTCAGAGCTTGACCTTTGGGAGCATGTTCAACCAGAGCATGGATGGAGTGACTTTGCCCGGCGGTCTTCAGAGCTTGACCTTTGGGGGCATGTTCAACCAGAGCATGGATGGAGTGATTTTACCCAGCGGTCTTCAGAGCTTGACCTTTGGGGGCATGTTCAACCAGAGCATGGATGGAGTGATTTTACCCAGCGGTCTTCAGAGCTTGACCTTTGGGGGCATGTTCAACCAGAGCATGGGAACCTTGCCCAGGTCATGAACAGCTTTTGTCGAGGTCTTATTTCGTTAAACATCTAAGATTTTTTGCCCGCAGACTAGTCATTTACCGAAAAAATCGGCGGTTGGTTTCCACAAAGGAACTCCATGTAGGCGTACACGCATACACACACATATTTATATGTATACACATACGTATTTGCGGAATAGATTTCAATGTTACATATTCGTGGTAGTTATCTGCAATCTCACTATATGTACAATCAAAGTTTAAGTATGTATTCACTATATATGCAGTATATGTTTGGTATAAGTACACATGTATAGGCACGAAGATTTCATATATGATTTGTATGTAAATAACTACATGGTACGGTGTATATAAACTATTTGCATGCAGTATTAAACGTATTTACAAAGCACGTACAGTGTGCATACACCGTCTAAATGGTATGCATTGTATATGTACAATATATATATAAATATGTATATAAATATATATGTATCGTATATATAGGTACATTATGTATAATATCTCTAAATATATATATATATATATATATATATATATTTTGAAATATCTATATACACGGTGTATTTGCAGTATATATATTTATGGCATGTCTATAGTATACGATATTTAAAATAGTAGTAAGTGTATAGCATCTATAGTATTTGCATAGTAGATACATGGTATATACATCGACTACAGCTCTCGTACATACAGGAGTTGTAGGATCTGTGACCACCCAGTGATCAGTGTTTGGTTGATCGTGGGCGGTCCTTTGTCCGCATCATTGGTGCTTGGCCGTGGCAACTGTGAGTTGCTAAGGGGAAACTTTCCAGATGTGGCGAGTTGGGTCAATATTGACCAACCAATTTCAGGGGGGATAAGTTGACAAAAACATTTATAGGGAAAACAATAGTTAATGATAGGGGAAACAGAGGTATAGGGTTTTGACCCGCTGCCATATGTTTTCATTATATCGAAATGGGTGTATTCAAATTGATCTTGTTGATTGGGCATCGATTTGTACAGAACCCCGCTCGTGAGCAAAGGATCCATCTGTCGTAATATCCTACGCTTGTAGGACATCGATAAGAGACAGGAGCTGGGATATACCAACAAAAAACATCCTTTGAATGGAAATGATCCTTGCATCCGCAGCATTAAAACTTTCCCAATGCAGCTCCCCAGTGTCATGGACTTTACTTGTTGATCATGCTACTATCCAGTTGTTCAGTTGCAAGTGGGATGACCAGCAGTCTTGATTTGTTGGCGTGGCATTTTGTTGGCATTTGTTGGCATGTTGATTTGGCTGTTTCTCAAAATAGGGGTACCCCCAAATCATCCTTTATTAGTCATTTATAGTCATAAACCATTCAGTTTTGGGGGTTCCCTATTCTGAGAAACCACCATTTGATTGCCAACGAGATTCTCTTCTGATGAATGGTGATTGATGATGCTGCTGTACCACAGGACCTGGAGGAGGAATTTGCACATTTAGTCTTCGCTCCACAGCCTCGAACTCAAATTTCTCGGACGGGACCCCTTGAGAGATGGCAGTGGGTCAAAACCCCGTACCCTGGTTCCCCATAGTCAACCATTGTTTTCCCTATGATTCGGTTGGCTATCATAAGCCATCCATTGATGGTTAATATTGACCCATAGCCAGATCTCAAATCCTGTGGAAGTTGGGGAAGTTCAAGTGGGATGGTGGTGGACCCCATGTGCTGAGGCATGCCAGAGGCCAAAACACCCGCGAAACTCCGGCAGAGAGGCTCCTTCGCGAGGCTGGTCCGGGATAGCTCTGACTGGGGTCCCTTCCATGCGAGGCGCCTAAACATGCCAAGTAAGGCACATGCCAAGTAAGGCAGGAAGAAATGCGCTTTCATTCATTTCAACGCGCCAAGCAGATCTATTTTCTTACATGTCTTGCCATTCTGAAGAAGGACTACTGGGAGCTGTGCAAGCATCGCAAGCCTTGAGCATGAAGGAACACCATGAAGTCCCAGAAATGATGGGAATTTTTGAGTGAACCCCATGGAACCCTTGCGGGTAAGGACCAGGTTTTCTAGTAGATTTTCTCTTACGTATAAACCCACATCCAAATCTCGAGCCGCTGAAGCACGGTCCTGGTTTGTGGATAGTTTGGGAGAGTACCATCCCAGCATCTCCAAAATGCAACATCAACATCTTGGGGATGTGGCTATGAACACATCAAACCATTGGTTATTGTATGTTGTACCAGTGATTGATTTTGAATCAGCATATCATATCCCTCAGCTAAAAAGAAGGTGTTGTTTGGGAGACTGTTCAGCGCGCTCGTTGGGCCCCCAATTTCTTCAGTACTTCTGCAGGCCTCCTCGATGATCAGCGATGGCGAACGGGTGAGTGTGAGATCCTTAGACTTAGACCTGAATTTCTACAGTCTACAGGCTGTTTCTCATAAAATGCTTGGGGAAAAGGAATAGATCTCTCTACATAATGGTGACTTCAATTCAGGGGAGAAATTGAACAACCATTGGAATTGGAGTCACACTCAAAGAATCATCAAAGGAACCAAAGCGCACCAAATGGAGTGAGGAATCATGGAATTATCTCAACTTCAACGATTATGTTTGGTAGGAAAACCGCGGCAGACTGTAGGGCAGACAGGTTGCGGAGCTGGTCGATGGGTCGGATATCTGCGTGTGATGTCCGTGATGTTGGGGGGTGAGATAGATACACAGATTGGTGCGGTCATTTTCATTGGGAAAATTACCCCAAACTCAAAGGCACACCGTGACTAGTGGCAACCCATATCAAGCCTACTATAGCCGATTCTTCCCCATCAGCGCTCCAAGTCAGCATTATTGACTACAAAACTCTTCCTAAACTATCACCAACAGTTACCATAGCCACTAAACTCTCACACCATCAGCCATCCAAGTAGCCAGGCCATTACCATCACTATCACCATAGCTACTGGCACCCACCTATTGGCATCCACCACCATAGCTATGGTTTACCCCTTGTTGTTCAACACCATAGCCACAAGCAAAGTATCACCACCCCCGTGTTGAACACCGGCAGGGCCCACCACCGAGGTGCTGGTGTATCTTCTGCGCTTGCTTCGGCCCCGCTTCCTGCGCAGGGCGCTGGTGCTGACCTCGGGGATGGGTTTACTGCAACCATCATGGGCCATCGTCATTGACCATACACCAGCATCAAGCATATATTGTATATGTATATGTATATGTATATGTATATGTATATGTATATGTATATGTATATGTATATGTAGATGTAGATGTAGATGTAGATGTATATGTATATGTATATGTATATGTATATGTATATGTATATGTATATGTATATGTATATGTATATGTATATGTATATGTATATGTATATGTATATGTATATGTATATGTATATGTATATGTATATGTATATGTATATGTATATGTATATGTATATGTATATGTATATGTATATGTATATGTATATGTATATGTATATGTATATGTATATGTATATGTAGATGTAGATGTATGTATGTATACACATGTATGTATACACATTTATGTATATATATACATCCACATATATACATGTATATGTATACATATTCCACATAACTATACATCTACAAATATGCATGCACATATCAGGTGTGATAAGTTGAAAGTATTTGAGTGCATTTGTGTAAAAGTGTCTATCGTCTTGATTTTTGCGTGTCGAACCGTGAAGTTTTGGAAAACAGACAGTTGCTAAGGAGTGGAAAGCCTCCGTACGAGATTTTGTGTGCGATTCTCAGACGTCAGAGCAGTCACATGTGGAGTAGCTACTCTGCAACGACTTGCAGATGATAATTTTGGTGAAAAGAATATCCGTGAGTTGTGGGCATCAAACTACAAACTGAAGACGTCATAGCACCCCTTGAAGCCAGGCATGACACGGGCCACCCACGGGCCATGGGGCACCCGACTCATGTCTTCCAAGCTGTGCCGGTGCTCTCCACGAGGTTGGACCTGATTTTGAACGAGCGCGTCCTCACAGAGCTCACCACAGCCGCAGGCATTGCCGAGGAGTTCTGGGTGGTGGCCAGGGCCCTGGAGAAGAACCATGGAAGGATTTTAAGTGAGATGGAAGTAGGTGTTGGTGTTGATGTTGTGGTTGACGTATGTCAGCCAGCCAGCCAGTCAGCGAGCCAGCCACAATCAATCAATCAATCAATCAATCTATCTATCTATCCATCAATCAATCACCTAGAGAGCCAACCAACCCGAAAATTAGTCAGTCAATGGGTCACTCGGTCACTCATCATTGTTACCGACGTTAACATCTTCATTGGCATCCGCATCATCTTCCTCATAACAACAATCACTATCACTGTGGCGAAAGACATCATCATCACTCATCACAATCATCACCATCACCATCACCATCTCCATCAGCATCCATTTACGGAACCAACAGAGATGGGCTTCCAGCAGCTGCTGAGGTCGTTCAAGTCCTGCAGTTCGGAGGTTTGCCCGGGCAACGGTGGGTGGTCCTCCTCTCAGCGGGAGCGGCTTTGCCTGCTTTGGACCTTGTGGATTGAAGGGATGGTGGATTGACATCCAACAAATCACAAGTTACTCACAGAGAAATATCATGGAAAAAGGTTTTAGTTTTTGTACCTCTTTTTTTTCGTTGCCATGGTTTATTGGGTTTCACCTTTGCTTTCCTTTTCGTTGGCCTCTTAGTGTGACTCGTCGTGAGCACCCACGATGACCGAGGCACAGACGCTTCGCTGGTTGGTGCGTGCAGCTGAGCAGGCGAAAGGGAGGGCGCGGCGTTTGCGCAGCTGGTGACTCTGAAAGTTGAGCCGGGGGTGAAGAGCAATGAATGAAAATCCCAGCTGGGCTGTGAATTTTGAATGAATGGTTTTCTGCTGGGACTTCTGCATCAAAACAGGCTGATTTTAGTAGTAATCCTGTTTACTGTTGCAGATGAAACCGGCTGCTTGTGAGGTGATGAACGGTGGGAAGGAGTAGCAAGATGATTGCAGATTTTCCGAAGGTTTCAAGATGTTGGCTTCACTGTCCGGTCAATGTCCTACCGGGTCCTACCAGAAGAATCGCCGTTGAAAGGGCAGGTTTTCGACCCCACAAAATGATTGAATCAAACAATCTGCACAGTAAGTTGTTCTGGGATTTGCTGTTGCATGATCATCTAGGACCGCATTTTTGCCACACGAATCTTCTGGACGCAGTTTCCAGCCATCGAAGCTCAGCACCAGGAAGTGCCTGAAGATGGTCGAGAGAAGGAGGCTGGGCAAGTCAAAGGGAGGTTGTGCAGCCAGGAGGCATCCTAGCCCTTGTGGAGATCTGGACCAACCCAGGACATGTTGGCCTGCCCGGCCACCATGGCCAGTCTGGAGCTTTGTGAGCACAGGAACATGGGAAAATACAACGGGTGGGTTTTGCTGACCCTTTGCTTCAGAGATTTCTTGACTGCTACATCAAAACACTTGGTGCGCTGGTGAATCAACATCCATACAATGTATGTATATATATATATAATGCAATACATCACAGAGGGCCTAGTTTCAGAGTGGTCAGTTTTGACCCAAGCTCACCAATTGATGGTTATTGCTCATATACTACCCCTTCGGGGTGGCTTCTTCAGAAAATCAGCCAGTATCAATCATCAAGAAACATATGCTTCATAACAAGCTACTCTTGGTATAGTTCTTTGTAAACATCTTTCCAGGTACCTCAACCACTGAACTCCCCACAGTTGAACAAGGAAACTCGAAGCCACTTCGGATATTGCCCTTTTTCGGAAATCATATTCCCGCTCAACACAGAGACATACATCTATGTATATAGCATATATCTATATGTTTTTTTTTCTCAAGATAGGGGACCAAAAAATGGATTCTTTATTACTATCAATTGTGAACATTGGATAATTTGATTTGGGGGTACCCCCAATTCCAAGAAACCACCAAAATAGAAAAATAGGTAGGTCATGAGTAAAATAGGTTTTCTATCAAATGATTTGGGAGTGCCCCCAATTGTATAAAGCATACAGATGTAGAGAGTAACCATTGTTTTCCCCTGGTTCCCCTATCATTAAGCATTGTTTTCCCTATGAGTTTGTTGGTGAACTTATCCCCCATGAAAGTTGGTTGGTTAACTGCTCCACCCAGGGCCACATGACAACGCTGCCAGGCGGGCGAGCTACGCCTAGTGCGCAGCGCATGTTCTCCCAAGATCCTGGTGCCGTTGGTGGGGTCCCAAGGTGGCTGCCGGGATCTGGTCCTTTTGTACCAAGCACTATGGATGAGTGAACTACTTGGAAGGCAGCAAAGACTGGTTGGTAGTTTAATTGACATTTTTTGTTTTCCCTGGTAATGATTAACAAATGGTTGGTTGACGAATATTTTTCATAGAGGTTGAAACCACCAACCAGAAGATGTGAGGATGAGTGAAACATGGCAACAAGAAAAACTCACGCGCATACACACAGACATTGGGATGGCGAGTTTGCCGTTTCCCCAATGAAAATGGTCCTGCTTGATTAGTTGGGAGGAATCCCATATCGATGGACACCATGATGTGGCGCGTTTTCTCAATGTTCAGAACTTCAGGACCCATCATGTTTGTTCTTTGAATGCTTGTGGTCATGAGTGGTGCTCATCGCAACTTCTGGGATGTTTGGGATGGTTTGCCGCATGAAATCGTAACTTTGGGATGGTTGGGGGGCGCCCCCCTTGTCCGTGAACAGACCCTCTTTGAAAGCATTTGGCACCCAGTCCACCCTAGGTCCTGCGGATCCTATGGTTTCCACTTCAACCCCATTGGATTATCTACTCCAACCATGTTTCCACACTTCAACCCCCATGGTATCTACAGTACATAAGTTTTGTTGCACGGTATCGCTGCCTACGATGCATTCCCCGATCTTTGGAAAGCTGCAGCGATTCTTTGACATCGCTATGAGGTCAATCACTTGGCACAGGGAGCACTTGCCAGTGCCTCTACCGCGGCCAAGCGCATGCTCGGTGCGTACGGGGACCAAGAGGAGAAGAGATTTCTGGGAACAAACAGCAGCAACAACAACAACAACGACGACCAACAACAACAACAACAACAGCAGCAGCAACAACAACAACAAGAAGAACAAGAACAACAACGACAACAACGACGACAACGACAATGACCGCGATGGGGACAATTACCGCAATGACAATGTTCACGATGACAGCAACAACGACATCATCAGCACCCATCGTCGTCACCACAGTCACCATAGCCAGTCACCAACACAACCAAAACCACCACTACCAAAGCCACAGCAGCCGCAGCAACCACCATGGCCATCACCTCCACCACTAGTCGCGTTGTTTGGTTCAGAACTTGTCATTCTTACAAATTGTGCAGTTGGAAACATTGACTTGTCCACTTGAGACCTCATGCAAGACATCTCATTCCTATTGTACACACACTGTAGAAAAGTGATGTGCCTCTGAAGTCACACACACACACTCCCACCGTGTCGTTTTTTGACTGTGACGCACAAATTTGGGACACCAGTTATGGCTTATGATACCAGTAAGACCAATGTGGAATCTTTTGGAATTTTTGGAATCCATGCCTTTAGCTTCCAAACCTGACTTTCTGCACGACACTTTCCAAAGGTCTTGTGAGAAGATTGAGATACGAACTTTCTTTTTGGGTTTCTGAGCTTGCTTTTCGTTCCTGCCAACGTGCAGCTCGGGGTGGGGAATTTGGACAAAACTGCGAGCAGACTGTGGCGTTAAATGCAGATCGTTTGGGATTTCTCCAGAAATCAGTGGGGAGAATGGTGATGGAGTCAAGTATCATGTCCGGCTTCATCATGTCAGTTGATCCACCACGGGACTAAATAATGAGTGTTGCAGGCTTCTCAACGATTGGCAGGAAGAAAGTGTGACATTTGGGGCATGGGTTTTCCTGTTTTTCCCCAAGAGGTGCATCGCTCACCCTCGCACGCACACACACCTTTCTGAAATTTGACCCCATAATATCCCGAATCGTCGTGTGTCACTCGTTCGCAGTGTATGTGGTAAAGCCAAGTTGGACCAGCAGGGGGAGCCCACCATCCGGCTGAGGTTGGAACAGGTTCCCGACTCCTTGCTTTCGCTGTCCGGGAACTTGATGTTTGGAGCTGGTGCAGCTGGGTTGCCCTAGCGGATTTACTGGGAAAGGCGATAAGCTGCAAAGTGAACCCCTGTGGTGATCATGATTTTCGGATCTCAACTGGAAAGTTGCTTGCTCAAGCAGTAGAAGCAAATGGTTGAGCAAGTATCAATGGCTGCAGCCGTGGACTCATGATGGCCACCAACGAGGGATATGTAACAGCCAAGGGTTGCAATGCAGCTACAGAGAACTCACTGTTGATTGTTGCTTGTTAACCAAGCACGAGGTTCCAGTATTAGCCAGCCTATGAGGACTATGATTAAGCGGTAGCCCATACGAACACTTCCGGGGTCCCATACAGTAGCTACGACAGTTTAGATCCATTGGTCAGCAACAGTCATGATCCCAATAGATGTGGAACAGGGACCGAGTAATCAACAAGTTATGCATCAAAGACTGGATCCATTGGTAAACAATAGTCACAACCACCTGAGCAACCACTTTTATTTGCGCAATGCATTCCAATCAAGGGGCTTGCGCTAGTTTTTTCTTCGCATCCATAGTCAGCTGGTCAACGAGCTGGGTCCGCCCATCCGAACGAGATCTGTTTGACGTGTAATTTGATGTCAATTGCATGTCAATTTGATGTGTAATCCCTAAAATGACGTTATCCAGTCTTGATTGTTTTAAAACTGAACGAGGCCGGGTACCGCAAAAGGATCTTGTGCGAATACAAGCAGCCGCTCACCTGATGGTTGAACTAATGCTAACCTGGTTGTGGACTCATGGATCCAACCAGTTACAATCTCACGAGTTGGATCCAGTAGTCTTCCAGGTTAATGTTGGTTTCTGATGAGTATCTACCTGTTGGTTTCATCTATTTTCATTACTTTAGGGGGGGTTACACTAATCAGAAACCAACATTAGCATCATTGAGATTTTCAGGGTACCACTGCCAGCTCCTTCTCTGCCATCCAGTGCTCAAAGATTGGGGCGGCAGGGCTGCTGGGTGCGGCCATCCATGCCGTCCGGGCTCGCAGTGAGTCACCAGCAAATGTCAAGGATTCCACAATGAACGGGAAAATAGGCCAAAAATTGTCGGGATGTACACTTTTTTGTAGTTTACGGACCTGTCTATCTAGTCTTGCAATTTAAAACAGACAAGATTTGGTTCAAAAGGGCGTTGTTGGGTGACAAGACTTGGTGAATCTTTCACCTTCCAACAGCTTTTTTTTGGACCGGCTAAGTTCCGGCTCTTCTTTACATCTTTCGCCACTGAAAGTGGTTTGTTACATCTCCGGCACATAGTTTGCCAGAAGTTGATGGTGATGCACTTCCTTGGACCTGACCAGTCCAACAGCTGTCGAGAATGAGTGAATTCATCATCATGTTAGGCCAACAATCAGGTGAACCTTATGTGGCTGTGGGTCAAAACCCTGTACCCCTGGTTCCCCTATCACTAACCATTGTTTCCCTATGATTTGGTTGGTCATTATGAGCCATTATTGATGGTTCATATTGACCCATAGCCATGTGTCAGCTGTATTTTTCAGCGCCAGCGGAATCACGACCTTTAGAGCCACCAGCGAGAGCCACCAGCGACCAGGCTTGGGACCTTGAAGAAGTTCTTCGCTGAAAAGGGCTTTGGTTTTATCACACCGGATGAGCCCGGGACCTGATTGTTACCAGCAGAGAAAACCCGAAAGGTCAGGCAGCTTCCAACTTTCAGTTCAAAGTTCTGAGCTGCGATGTGAACAAGTGGCACGGCTGGCTGGTG
>VSDK01022758.1:66107-106424 GCA_009767595.1 Symbiodinium kawagutii
ACAGGGGAAAGAGCTCAGGGAACTAGTGGGACTGGTGGAACCAGTGGAACTAATGTCGTTTGAGGAAACAACTGTGCCGCCGTTTCTAGCAGTTTATGGAGGTTTGGAGGCCACTGCTCTACCGAGGCCTGGTCAGGGAGACATCTTCGCGCCTGCCCGAAATTTAGTCAGGGACCGAGATGGACACATCGATTTCTTTTTCTTCTGAGATTTTCCATGTTCGCTGACCATCAGAAACCCTTTTGGTACTATTGTTTTAGGTGTGCATGTTCAGTAATGCTTTGAGTAGTTTTAAGTGAATATGATTTGCTTGAGAGTGTAGGAAAACCAATGGCTGAACCTCAGCACTTTCTACTCTGGCGGCTTAGGTGGGTGCAGAAGAGTCCAAATGCCGTGAGGGTTTGCGGGTGACGTTCGAGTCTGAAATCGAGGCCTGTTGACTGCACAAGCTGGTCGGCTACCGACTTTCTCAGTGACACCTGGTTGTTTCCCCCATACCATGCACCCTGCAGAAGCTTCCAACAGCTTCAGATTCATGTTTTCAGTGCCAACATCAGCCGGATGCTCCATGATTTCAACTTGGTACGCAGGGTTACCTCTTGCAGCCGCAGCCATCCCAGTGGAGTTCTCCACAAAGATCACAGCCAGGCCCGGACCAACAAACCGAAGGCAACGACCTGGAGCATCTTGGCGACAGATCTTGGAACTCAAAGTTTTCAGAAGTTGAAGGCATCGAACTTATGCCATGCCAAGCCGGCTAAGCTGGAGATTCTTTGGCCATTTTTCACCGATGTTCAGTGATGGGTGCTTAGTGCTCAGAATCGGCCAGCTGGAGGTTGAATGCAACTTGAAGGGTGCAGCTGTGCATGGCCAGGTATCCTGGAAGGTGTCATAGCAGCTGCACTCCCTGGAGCGACAGGTGCGGGGAGTTTCTGGACAGATGGATGGCAGATGTATCATTAAATCAACCAGATTTTACAATGGCACGGATGTATTTACTGTACATACAGTATGTAGCTTTTTCAAATGAAAATGTCGTGTGTATGTGCACATGTGTATGAATGATGTAGTAGAAGCATACTGAATGAAGCCATAGTCATTTGGGCTGAGAAGGAAGGAAGCTGGTGAACTTGTTTTTCCTGGATGACTATGCGATTTGAGCGACACTTGAAAAGTGGCACCAGACTGCCTGAGCATCAGCCTTCCTCGCCTACTCGGCACATTAGCTAGGATTATAATTATGGCAGACTTTTCCGCTGCAAGTATCACGAAAGAGTGAAGGGCCCCTGGATATCTGGCACCAATCCTTTTGAAGCCTTGGAGTGTTCCCCGACAAATCTTTTTCCCCCCGTCTTTCCATCATTTGGGGTTTCCCACAAATGGTGGTACTCTGAAACATCAGCGTTTTTTGCAGGAAAACCACGTTTTTTTGGCGGGAGTACACCATTTCTGGACACACTCATGGCAAATTTCATGAGGGGACCCAGTGTCAAAATTCATCGAATTTCTTGGGAGTTGGCCGCTGAAACCGCAAAGCGCAATTCTGTCAGGACTTACGGCACTGGCAGGTGGGGATGGGAAAAACTTCGCCGGTTCTGACCGCTTTCGGTGGCCTGGTTGATCGATGGATTTCAGACTTAATCTGCATGGAGAATTCTACCATCTGGGCCTGGATCAAAGGAACATTTGATTGCGACCGACTTGAAGCTGAAGAAGCCTGATGACTAGCGTAGGATTATGAATGGTCTCAGGCAGTGCTACTGTATGTCTGTAGTCAGAGGCTGTGAGGTAATAGGCAGGCGTGCAGACTCATTATGTGTTTGTTCTTTGGTTTTACTCAATTCCTCCAGTCGGTTTGTCTTGAGAAAAATCCAAAGGACAAATTCCTTGATCGTCAAAGCCATTGAATCTGTGAAGAGCTGTAAGGTCTTTGAGTTGTGACAGGTGCCCAAATCATCCCAAATCCCTGGATCCACCCATGGCATGACTAGGTGGCTACGGGGCGATCGCCAATGGATTTGACCTGAAGCTTGTCTGCACTGGGTTGTGGAGCCTGTAGATACGATGAAGGTCCATGGATCAAGAAGTGACAGCAGTGACGACTGCATGGCACCAAAGATTTCCTGCTTCACACTGATTTAGATTGGTTGCCCTTCATGTTCCGATTTTGTTGCTTTGTCGTCGAAAATCAACTGATCATTCATTCTATTCAATCTGCCAAGACACCAACGCAGAGATCCACAATAATACACCACCCCCCAATTGTGGCTCAAGTAGCTCATGCCTTCCACCCATCACTCGTGGTTCATTAACAACTGGATCTCCCATCATTTCTGTTTAAAAAACCAATGTCCGATTTGTGCCAGACAGGCATGAAGCTGCCACTCTTTTCACCAAGGGGTCCTACTGTTACCAGTTACCGGCTGCAACCATGGTTGACCACTATTGACCCTTATGAGCTGCATTTTGCTTATTGATGTGTCAATTGTTTGAAATGGGCAAAACAATTTGCCACTGCGTTCGTTTCGCTTTCCCGGCCGGTATGGTCGCATCTCAGTGCACATGTTACTTCAAATTTATCTAATTATCCGAGATCTCGAGCTGAAGCAGTTTCTTTCGCATTTTCCGTTGTACCTGGAAGATGTGAGACCCTCATCAACCCCTGACATCTCTTCGCTTTCGAGGCAAAGATATGCCCCCTATGGTGTTGCTGGCATCCAGGAGAGAGCTGGGTCTTTTTTCTGCACAGCAGTCTGCTGAGAGCAATCGCCTTGTGAAGCGGTTGGGGATGTTCCCATCAATCTCTCTAGGGACTCAAACATCAACAAGATGACTGGGGCAGCTAATACATCGGAGAACATGTGAAGTTTTTTGTATGTTTTTGTGGAGATTGGGAGGTACTCAGTTTCTGGGAGGCCTCAACTCGCACTTCGAAATGTCAAATGCAGTGGATTGGCCGGGTATCCAAACGCACCAAACGGGCCCTGCGGGACTGCGCACCCTGGCCAGACCCTGCCCGCTGGCTACGCGACAGTTGCAGGAGTGAATGTGGTTTTGGGGATTTTGGGTGCTTGAAAAAAAAGTATAGCAAAGGTGTAAGTGAAAATCCAAAATGGTGTTTGAATGGTTTTTGCTTTGGATTTCTCGGTGTGCAAAGTGTCCAGTATCCTCAGCTGGTCGAAAAAATGCTAAGCATCAATGAGGGAACTACAAAGCAGCTTATCATTTATAGACCAGATGAGTAGCACATCAGTTGGTCTATAAATGCTAAGCCAATCCACCAATCAACAACTTGGTGCTACCAAGTTGGTGCCCAGCTGGTGCCACAGGACTGCAACCGCAAGCTGGCGTGGGGATGGGTACCATGCAACCCATGCAGGGTTACGCGGTAGTGCAGAGTCCTGGTTCGAGCCTCAGCGGGGACGAAATCAGATGAAATCAGGGACCTCTACTGTATGAATCATCATCTATTATTTCCATAATTAATGAATAAATGATGGTGAAATCAGATGTTTCTAGTGATAACCATCATTTATTCACCAATGAACTAAAATCAACCACAGTTAGCCACTAACCATCAGTGGACCATCAGTTTGTTGCAGTGCTTTTTCGACAGCTGTCGTGATACGTCTGCAAATCGATGTTGGTTCGACTTGGAGTGGATCGGACACCCAACACCAGCAAACCCTACCGGCTTTGGTCGCAATCCACCCTTGACTCTCAAGCCAAAAGCTGCCCAAAGTCTTTGAGCAACTATTGTAATGAATGACCGGCATGTCTGTGACGATCATTCTCAGGAAGATCAAAGTGTGCGTGTCTATCGTTCAACTATACGGTTTAACTCTTCACATTTTTTTGCTGCCTGCTTCCTATGACAAGCATCGAATCCTGTTGGCCAAGAACATCGACCGACAGCGAGTTGCTGAACTCTTCATTCCGAGATTGGTGAATATTTTGGTGGGATAGAACATGATAGAACCAACAATCATTTGCACTGGTGATTTTCATCAGAGTCATCACCAATTTCAGCTTGGTCCATGGGAGTTGCATCAGTTCTGCTGCTACTTGCTGAGAATTTGACGAACCCAGGCATGCTGCCGGGCACCGCAGTGCCACCGCTGCCGCCGGGTTGGGAACAGGCAGTAGATCCAGCCAGTGGCAAGGCCGGTCCAGTGGATTCAGCAAGGAGCCAAGCAAGCGACCAACTCACACCCCCACCGGTTGTCAGTCACTGATTCTACTGTATTGTACCCACAATTGCCGGATATGAGTCATATGAATTCATATGAGCACTGAAACAATGCTTTTTTAGTTTGTCCAGTTGTCTGGCGCGATTGTGTGTCTGTTTCTACTTTCCTACCTTTCAACATACAGTCCGGTTGATTTGACCTGATTGAACAGAGGTTGCCGCTGCACTTTGTAGAGAACAATCAATGTGGATTGACATTTTTTCGGAAGACGATGTCTGATCACCTTCAACGGACAACCCAAGTGTCTACTTGGCTGTCTTGGGGTGGGCCTTACTTGAATAGGGTGTTCTGTGGTGTACCTCAAACCAATGGATAAGTCAAGTCCAATGCACAAACCTTTCAATTGTTTCAACAACTCTGCACTGCTTTTCAATTGTTTCAACTTTAACGCTAGCAAAGTTGGTCTGATCTAGATTATGGCTGGGGCTGCTGAGAACACAAAACCCTTGATATCATTTGACAGCCCTGCAGGTCTACTATGCTAACCGCGCAACAGCTGAAACTAGCTGGACTCCTCCTCCCATGCCAGCAGCACCCATGGGCGGAATGCAAACCGCACCTATGGGTGGAGCACCGATGGGCGGGATGCAGATGGGTCAGCCTATGGGTCAGCCTATGGGTCAGCCAATGGGTCAGCCAATGGGCCAACCAATGGGTCAGCCAATGGGCCAACCAATGGGTCAGCCGATGGGTCAGTCGATGGGCCAACCAATGGGCCAACCAATGGGTCAGCCAATGGGTCAGCCGATGGGCCAACCAATGGGTCAGCCCATAGGAGGGCCAATGGGTTGTAGTTCAATGGGTGGCCAAACTTCTATGATGGGCACGACACCCATGGGTATGGCTCAGCCTATGGCACCCATGGTTGGTGCCCCTATGGCTGGTGCCCCCATGGCTGGTGCTCCCATGGATGGTGCCCCTGTGGCTGGCAATGCCCCCACGGTTGGACCGCCAACTGCCTCCATGCCCTCGCAGCCGGCAGCCAGCGATGCCACCGTGGTGGCACCAACTAATGGTGCAGCAGCACCGGTCGCGGCGAGCGACGGAGGTGCAGCGCCCTCCAATGGTGCGGCGCCGGAGAGCGCCAGCACGGCGCCTGCGCAACCTGCAGAGGATGGGGCGGTTGGTGTTAGATGATTGGTGAATGGTGGTGAATGCTGAAGAATGCTGAAGAATAGTGAAGAATGGTGAACAGTGGCGAATATCGGTTCAGAATCGTCTGTGTCAATGCTGCGAAGGCTGGTTGATGCGGTGAATGGTCAATACAATAGAATACAGTACTGGTAGAAACTTGGGTTTATGGCTGAAATCCTGTGTGCTGTCAACTTCTTCAGATCTCGTGCGTGGTGCTTGGTGAATATCTGACGAAACCCGGGCAGTACAGGCTTCGCAGCCAGCAGCGCAGCCAGCCGTGGAGCCGGCACAGCCGGCAGCCGCGCAGCCAGCTGAGCCAGTCGCACAACCTGCGGAGGAAGGGATCACAGCTGATGTAAAATGAAAATTGTTGGGAAGATTCACTGAAAGCCTCACTGAAGCACTCAACCTTGCAGATGAAGCCTCAACAGTTGGGGAGCCCAAAACGTCACATTTAGCAAAACTTCAGAACCCTCGGATGCCCACACGGTAGCATGGCCTGAGGTAGTGGATACATGGTCCTTGACTTTGCTCTGACTTCTAACCCCACCCATTTCAGGCTTCTGGACAAGCTGCGGCACAGCCCGCGGCACAGCCCGCGGCACAGCCCGCGGCACAGCCCGCGGAGCAGCCAGCTGCGCAAGCTGCGGAGGCATGGACCTTAACGGTTGCACCGGCGATGACCTCAACTGGGTGAGTGGCAACCCCGGATTAATAGCCCCCTCAAGGATTTACTATGTTTGGAGGGATTGATGAATTCCTGGTTTACATGAGTGCATCTACTTTTTAGGTTTTGTTTGGAAACCTTTGTCCGTAGCTTGCCATGCAAAGTGTCTTGCCTCTGTGAGAAGGACCGAGGGTATCCCACTCATCAGCACAGCAGTTCATTCGGGTGCTTTCCCCAGGAACCCTCAACGTCAATCTGATTATATAATTCATTTCACTTTCTCAAGAAACCGATATTGTTTGGATTCAAAAATCAAGGGAACATATGAACGAATACCAGCGAATACCATCATTTTGTTGAATGCTTTGGTGGCCACCAGAATCAATGAATTGGTAGTGGTGGGTTCATAAAACCACCCATCTTTGGGATGAATCACCAGCCATTTGGTGGTGTCTCAAGTCATAGGGGTACTCCCAGTAATGATCCAGTTTTTCAATCATTTCTAATACTAAACCAGCCATCTGTTTGGGGGTTCCCTGTGGCTTGAGAAGCCACCAATGAAGGTAAACAAGTGGTGGTTTAGGGATCTATTGATCTCACAGTGATGAGAACTGATGGGATCTGAGGCAAGCGCAGCGCTACCAGCGGGCTGGGAGCAGGGGACGGATCCCGGCAGTGGCAAGTGGCATGCTCAGTTGGGCGCAGGGAGGCTGAGCAAAACAGGAACCAACTCGTTGGCTATGGGTCAAGGCTTTAACCATCAATTTTAATGGTAACTGGGAAATAATAACATTAATAATGGTAGTACTGATGGGCAAAAATGGTAGTAATAATTAAGAATGGTAGTAATAATGGTTATAACAGCAACAACAAGGTTCCTATGGGTTAATCATGGTTAATAATGGTCAATCACCGACAGTAGTGGATAATAATGCTGAACAATTGTAACCCCTAACAGCTGGGTGTTTCTGAAGCCAGTTTGGGACCCCCCAAACAGATGGTCCGTTTATTACTAAAAGTGATTGATAAACTGGATGATAACTGGGTGTACCCCTATGATTCAGAAACCACCATATGAACCAACCATTTTATAGGGGAAACAATGGTTTTGCTGATGGTGCACCAGTGGTACGCCCAACTGACCCATAGCGATGTAATTCGTCACTCACCATTGATCAACATGAACACCTGATGGCCTCACTTGTGATTCAGCAACCTTTTTTGCAGTCAACCACTAGAAAGTATCACTTCAACTTGGGGTTGTCCATCAACTTCAGTGAGCATCCCAAAACGATGAAATCAAAACCGTTCATGGCTGGGCATCTACTCAGCAATCTACATGGTCGATTCCCATATGGCAAATCCAAATTGAGTAGGTGTAAACCCACCAAATGATGTGTTGCTGTTGCTGTTGTCGTTGTGGTTGCTGTTGTTGTTGTCGTTGTTGTTGTTGTTGTTGTTGTTGTTGTTGTTGTCGTTGTGGTTGCCGTTGTCGTTGTCGTTGTCGTTGTCGTCGTTGTGGTTGCGGTTGTCGTTGTCGTTGTTGCTACTGCAGAATAATATGAGAATTGCTGGCTACGTCCGAAGCTGATCTCCTTGTGGTATCATTGTCATGGAAAAGAAGGGTAGGACCAGTATGGGAATGGGGATAAACACAGCCGGATCTCAATCTATGAATCCTGTCGGGCTTGGTCCATGGCGCCACAATGGGTCAGGATAGGTGCTGTAGTTGGCTGGTGTTCGTTGTAATCCTAGCCATTATTGGCTCTGGTGATCCGCTTGTCAATCAACCATTATCCAAAGGCATCCACCATTGCAAAGGTCATTGTTGGTACATGCCCTTGTTTTGCTGGGTATGGTACAACAATCATTAGTCACCTTTTTCACAACCACACCATGAAGGTTGGAGTCTGCAGCTCGCGCAAATGGAACTTCGGACTTCTTCATCAATGGTGGTAACCCGCAACTATGGCTAGTTCCCCTATTCATTATGATTATTATTGGATGGTCAGTACTATCATTATCATTCTTAGCAACCATTATGATCATTCTTAACCTTTACAACCATTCTGAACCATTTATTACTTCATGTTGCCCTTGTTAACCATTATTTATCATCACTAACCATCAGTTCCATTATCAACCATTATCAACCATCAAGAATAATTATGAACCAGTATCAACCATCTTTTTCAGCCCTACGAACCCTCAACTGAGGACTTATTACTTCAATCGAAGCAGCGGGCAGTCCAGCTGGACGATCCCGGCAAACTGAGCAGCGGCTTGCGCGAAGGATCTGGCCGAATATGCAACCAGGATCCCAACCAATGAGCTAGGGGTAAAACTGACAATGCTGCAACCAGCAACCACAGAGGTGGGGTATGACAAATGACACTTCGAGTATGACTTACAGTGCTAAGGGTGCAACTGATGATAATCTGGACAGCGGGGATGCAAGCAACCAAGCAACCAACCAGCGAAGGGCAAGGACACGTGCACAGAGGTATATTCGGACATAGCAATCAAGTCTTCTTGACACAGTACGAAGTGCCAAGCCAATTCGCAAGTCTTTGGTGGTTGCTTTCCGCTCCAAAAATGGCATCTCTGAACATTGTGCCAAACATAGATGATTAGTCCTTTTGAGTGCCATGATGATTTTTGAGCGACCAATTTGAATTGAGTAGAGCCGACAGATTCATCGCACTTGCCCCTGCTGTGACGCCATTGCTCCCAAAGACGGCTGCTGGAGCCTCCCTCCGGTAGAAAAAGTAAGTGCTTTGAATAGCAAAATCGACAAATTCGGAGATGTTTGGGGGTTACCGCCATTTATGGATGAACGAACAGTACAGACATGAAACAGGTTTGGCCCCAAGCACCCAACTGACCACCGGAGGAGCCCAGCAGTTGGAGTCGGCCCCATTAGGCTGTAGGATCTGTAGGGCTCTCGCCCCATGGCAACCACAAAGACATGGCCACCGGAAATCCGCCAACAAGCAGATAAATGATGAAACATCCATCATTTTCCTAGGTGTTTCCTGCAACAGGGTTTGAAACCGCGGTTGAACATGACCATGAGGGGCAATGGCATGTCAACTGTGACAGCAAGCACCTATACTTCGTATATGTAGTTTCTGATGTTCAAAATCCACAGAAAAACACATGCACGCATGCGAGGATGATTTGCGCAGAGATGTTCGTCTCCTGCTGTGTGCATGAAAAAGTGATGGACTGGAATTGGGGTCTTGAGGGAATCGCACAGGGGTGATGATATCGGTGTGTTCACAAATTCTGGTTTCTAAAGCGAATGGCTACGTCGTGAAGCTCACAAAACCTGATGGTGGCAGGTGATTGATGGGAGCCCTGCATTATTTCAAGGGGAGGGCCTTCGCGGAATGATCTGAAGTCGGACGATTGCATGGTTGAAAAACTATGATTTCCTGTGATAAGACCACCGAGTGCCAGTTCCCCATTACTAAACATTGCACTGCAAAATGTTGAGATTGGTGTTGGTCCTTGATAACTCTGCTGCGGATGAAGGATTCTCCGGAAAGCAAATGTCAACAAGGGGAGTTGGGAATATCCCATTTGGTGCATGTAGTCCCATGTAGTTTGATGGTGGACACCATCCGCGCGAAGTAACTTTATTTAGTTGACCAGTTGCCAGTTTGCAGCATGGGTTCTATCAGCTGGGTTGCTTGACCATGACCCCAAGTTGTTGGCCATTTCCATGGGGATAGCCCTATAACCAACGGTTGTGGGCCATGGGTACGTCCCTAGGTTAACTGGTCCCAGCCAGGGGCGAACTCAGCTGGGGCCGCTGGTTCCGAGGCTGCGGCACCTGCCCATCACCGAGCAGAACTCGCTGCTCACCGACTCCCTACGACGGCTGCTGGAGTGGGGACGCCACGGAGGGGCGAAGCGCTGGAGCAATCGTGGCTTATCATGGGGGATGCATCGACGAAACCAGCAGTCTTGGTTCCCGTCATAGGCTTATTTATGGCTTATCATAGGGATGTGGGTGTTGATCTTGTATTGCGAATCACCTTTGGTCATTGCAAGCAACGAAACCAAGCAGTCTTGGTGAGGTGATATGGATGCTGTACTGATTTCAAGAGCTGTTTCTTCAGTCATTTCAAAGCAACACCAGCTTGCAAGAGCTCGGTTAGAGGGTGTTTGGGCCTGTGTAAAGACTGCATAGCATTGTCGGGCACACAAGTCTGGTATATTTTCTATATCAAACTCAGGCTTGCTTCATGGGTAGATTGCCGGCGGTGTGAAAGGAAAGGACATTGGTCCCTTTTTCCATCATCCCCCAAAATTGGTGATTGAGTTCTACTTCGCTGTTTGACCAGGCACGATCTCTCCCTGTTCTGTTTCCCTGCGAACATGCCATGGTTTTGGGATCTTTTTGGTTGCCCTTAGCCCTACGAGACCTCCCTAGGCAGGCCTCCGCTTGGCTCCCATCTGAGTCTCACGGTTCAGGTCCTTGCCCATCCACCGGCTGCGCCCAGTTCTTCCAAGATCCTGCGCAACAAAGGGGAGGGCGATGCAGCGGACGCTGTGGCGACCTTCGCATCTCGCAACTCTGCCGAGTGTTGACCTGTTTGGGGCTGTGGAGCATGCAACTGGGGATCCACGGCTGGTGGATGCTGGGTGGTTCCATGGGTTCCACATGGCTTTGCCAATAAAGAATGCTTTGCATGTGATTGGGGGGAATCCCACTGCTTGGAAGCTATGGATGCACCCCAACTGCTCTTGTTGGTTGATCATGAATGGTACTGGATTGAAGGGCATGAGGGGAATTTCTGTGGCAGTGAGCGCATGTCAGTCATCACATGATACTGGTATCGTTGTCACTACTATCAGTCACCAACACTATCAGCATTTATACATATTCTAATGCCTTGTTCAAGCCGTCCGCTTCACAGAAAACAGCCCAGGAAGAGAGTAGCAGTGCGCTATTTCTTTTTCCTCATGTATACTTGGCTCCATTATTTGCGAACAATGAGTTGAAGCCGTCTTTTCTTGGTTTGTACGTGACACCAACTGTTTGATGCAGGCAGAACAATCTATTCCTTTCCCTTCAGATTTGATGAAAACTTGAAACCTGTGGCCCCAAAAGAACAGTAGACTCAGTAGTCAACAAATTGCAGAAGTGCGCTGTTCATGCTTGGCCCGACTCTTTTTTGCAAGCAGCACATTGTCACACCTGTGCCCTTTATATTACCCACCACAAAACATAATACAATAGATATTGCCAGAATATGTCTGAACAATTTCTTCATGTTTGCAATAGTAAAAGGAAGCTCAAAACCAAATCCCTGATTTGGTTTCCCTAAACTGAGGCAAGAACTGTTGAAACTGCATCTCTCACACTGAATTGCAGCAACAGATGGCCAGACCTGTGTCCTTCATGCTTTGTGGCATTTTATTTGCAGGTCCGAAATTTCAACACTTCTTCTCGCACACATGGTGCAAAAACATTGGCAGTAGACTCCTAAACTACATCCCTCATACTTGGCTTTCTTGAAGGGCGTAGTGGGACATTTTCAAAGGTTCTTCAAATTTGTATTTTCAAATGCATTTGGCCAAATTTATCAAAAGTTGATTTCCCAGCTGCGATGTGGTGTTTCTCTTCATTGAACCATTCAAAGATAGATGTGTCTTTTCCATGTCGATACTTTGTCATGCAACAAGATTGCGTCAGGCTTTTTCCAAACCTTTTTCAAGATGTATTGATTGCGTCAAATCTTCCACAGAGCACCCAGACGCCACCAGGAAAAGTGACATTTGACACCAGCAGTTAGAAACAAAAAATGCATCCGGTGTACTCCGGGCAAGACTCGTTCTTGAGCTCACAATCATTACTGGCGGGTGGTTGTTTTATAAATAATGATGGTTGAGAATGGTCAATAAAAGATAATACTGGAGGATAATAAGCAACAATAATGGTGTTCCGCACGGCTTTATTTTTATTCCTGCCCTGTTTTTGTTCAGCCTAGTGACGGGCCGCCGATGGCAGGAATGGTGTTGACCTATTTGTCTACCGGATTGGTGGGGCACTCGGAACCTTGCGACGGATGCAAGAGTCTTTCATCTTAAGTTTGGACTCCTGCCGTGCCGCTACTGCTTGATGCAAGGACATATTTTCATAGTGGTGAACAGGCCTTCGTGAAATCTTTGAATGTTGAAAACTGCGCTCTTGAAACGGTATGGTCAAACGCAAAAGATTGGATCTCTGACCGCGTTCTCAATTCTTGTTTCAATTTCCTGGCTTTAAAACATGTTTGACCGTCCATTCTCACGAAGCTCTTTTGCAAGCGGGACCAGACAAATCTTCATGAAAAGGGCTTGGACCCAGAGGTGAATGGTTGACAATGCTCCAAAACAAAACTACACACGGATATTAACTATGTATGGGATTGTCCATTGATAGTCTACCCCTATACCTGGTTAGATTTCCTATCCACAATGACGATTATTGGTTAGTGCGCAGCACAATTTATGGACAATAACATGCTATATATATATATATTACACACATGCACGCAGATATGCAGCCATGAGCTCTGTGAATATTAAAAAATAGTCCAATGCTTGTATTTGGTATTTGTTACTTTTTTCAATGCCCAGGACTCAGCCTACGTCCATAGATGGGTGTCTAAAACTCTGGAGACATGTCATAAAAGAATGGTGTGTAGGTCTTTGGATTAGGTAATTAGGTTCCTGCAACATGAGCGATTCCCTTTCCCTAGCAATGCCTTCGCCTGTAAAGGCAATCCTGGCCCTTGATCTTGACTCTTAGCATCCTCGCTCGTAATTTCCAGGTCTCAACCAGACTGAAACCATCAGGTGTCTCATTGACGTCAGCCATTATCGAAGTATCAACCCATCGTGAATCATGATTGTCCAATATTAATCAACATCAACATCAACCATTATCGACGAGTATGAACCGTTGCTGATCATTACTAGCCATTACCAAGCACCATTCAAAATTATAGTTAACCATGATAAATCAACTATGACCACTACCAACCTGTATGAACCCTTAGAATTATACAACCATCATCAACCATGATTGATTTCCATGAAGCATCAATAACCCATCAATTAAGCATCAACGAACCATCAATTCACCATGAAAATACCATCAATTCACAGTCAATTCACCTGACAAACCACTGTAATTAGCCACCGTAATCATATGTAACTTTTTGACCATAGTTGATGACCATTAACTATCAGTGAACTCTTATTAACCATCGCCCTCAGGTTACTGAGATGGTGAAGAGGTATCCACTGGACACAGTGGTGGTGCGGCGCCCCGGGTGGAGAGACCACTAAGGTGAGAATGAATGCTGAAGATGAGAGGCCGTTAAGGATGTAGGAGAGACCATAAGGATTTACACTTGATGGGCTGACTGACTGACTGACTGACTGACTGACTGACTGACTGACTGAGTGACTGACTGACTGACTGATTGATTGATTGATTGATTGATTGATTGATTGATTGATTGTAATTGATTGATTGATTGATGGATGGATGGATGGATTGATTGATTGATTGATTGATTGATTGATTGACTGATTGACTGATTGACTGATTGACTGATTGATCGGTTGAGACTGCTGGATTGATTGGTTGATTGCTTGATTGACCAGTGAACCCATATCTCTGAGAACCTCATAGGGAACCATTGTGACTTTCGGAGTCCCCCAGGAGAAGGTCACGGATGATGGGAACAAGATCTTCGCCGCAATGACCTTCGAAATGCCTGGGGCTATCAATGTCAAGGTGGCATTGTTTGGTCGTGCGTGATAGATCCAGGTGAGTTGTCGTTTGAGATGGGTACATTTATAAGTGACCTCTCTCTCTCTCTATCTCTATTTATCTCTATCTATCTATCTATCTTTCTTTCTTTATTTCTTTCGTTCTTTCTTTCTTTCGATCAATCTATCTCTATCTGAATCTATCTGTCCATCTTCCTCTATCTCCGTTTCCATCTATCTATGTCCCCTGCATGTTGCTATGTGTATACATCTATGTATGAATGTTTCTGTGTCTTCACATAGTTAGCCAAGGAAAGGGTAGAACCGTTGAATTTTGGAGGATCTGAACAACAAACCAATGGGGATTTCCCAAAATAGGCGTACCCCCCAAATCATCCAATGGTATATAATGCTTTTGTGAGGAATCAACCAACCACTTTCGGGGATCCCCTATGTCTTGAGAAACCACCATGTTGGATGGATCTTGTACAGCGGTATACCTGCTTTGTTCTCCGGAGAGCTCAGCCACTGGCGAT
This sequence comes from Symbiodinium kawagutii, assembly GCA_009767595.1. NCBI lineage: Eukaryota > Dinophyceae > Suessiales > Symbiodiniaceae > Symbiodinium > Symbiodinium kawagutii. Next base: position 80,471 of record VSDK01022758.1, read on the forward strand.
TGCATGTACCGTTCTTTTCGCCGGTACGTGCGCTAGTGAGACGTCAATTCCATGTGAAACCGCCACAATTTCATCATGACTCAAACATGTCTTAAGGCATCATGGGTGGTTTATCGTTCTGATGCTGTGGATCTGTACGAATCGCAACTCTCGCCTTGCAGGTGATGTGGGAGAGCAAGAAAGCCATGAACACGGACATTTTGCTGACTCCCACAGGCGACATGCAGGGAATGGTAGCGGAACCAACACTGGTGATTAATACGAGCTATACATTCTGATTAAGACTTGTGATTTCAACAACCATTTCATTCTCTGCATTATTCTCCTGAAATTCAGCTGAAGGAGCACTCATGTTCGCCACTCATCAGCTTCCATGGTGAGTGCTGCGCTTCAGGTGCTGAAGAGGCAATGGCATTGAGGCGCTTTGCTTCATGGCCAGGGGTCGGTCATAGTTGTTTAAGGTTGGTGGATGATGGTGGATGATGGTGGATGACAATCACAGTTAGACGCAATGGATAACAACTACGCTATCTCACTTTATCCCACCCCAACAATGAATGGTGAAACTGTCCTTTTTTTGCGATGCCACATCCAAATCATGTCTTCATGAAGCATTTGTACAGCCACTTCAATTCGTTGTTGAGGTAAATCGAAGCTGTCAGCCCTCTTGAGTGCTGTTTCTAGTACCTGTGGCCACAGAAGCATTTCTGATGCAGTGCCTGGCATGTGAGGTGGGTCCACAGCTGCATTTACCTTGAAAACAGAGCAAATAAGAGGATTGTTTGGTTATTGGCCACTTGAATGGCCGGGTTAAATCGCCAAGTTTCCATTTGTCATAGTACCCGGATACTAGGTTCATACCTTCTTTTTAGTGGTTGGTTGAGTCCCTGCTTACTGGGGCACCAACCCATTCCGGAGACACCCATCGCCGCTGCGGATTTGATTCCTCCCCTCCGGGGATAAATGCAGGACGCCAGTTTGCAGCGGCACTTTCCCAAATCACAGCCTTGGATGATAGGTTCGTGGTGATTGTTGGTGATTGGTGCTGACTGATGATGACTGATGGTGATTGATGTTGATCGATACAAGATTGTCAATCGTGGTTGCTGACTATGGCTAATCATGGTTATCTTTATTTGGTGGTTTCCGGGTTCCCCATGGCCAGGATTGAGGACAGGGCACGCGTGCAACTGAGCACACGCAATGCAGGCGGCAGCGTTCCAGCGGACAACACTGGAGGGTGCAATAGAAGTAGTGGTTACTTGGCGGTATCTCAAAATAGGGGACCTCTAAAATGGTTGGTTTGATACTATAACAGGATAGTATTAGATGATTTGGGGGGTACCTTATTTTGAGAAGCATCCAGCAGTTGATTAATTGTACAGCAATGCTTAATCATCATCCAGAGCCCTGTTTCTTCGATTTTTAGTTACAACATGTGCAACATAAAAGTGCGATTCTAATCTAATCTCATCTAGTCTAATCTAGTTTAGTCTCATCTAATCTATTTGTCTACCTACCTACCTACCTACCTACCTACATATATATCTATATAAGATCAAATTTCAGTCCATCATGTTACGACAATTGTCTTGACATCACCAACATGATTCTATATCAGAAATAAGGCAACAAATCTGGCACAGGTTGCACAATCATCAATGGTCACAAATCACTCTTCACTACCCATGAGTCACTCTTATCCTCAATCATCATTGATTAGCCACGATTAGCCATCATTCAGCGTCATGATACCGGCCACTCCCTCAGGCGATGTGGTGAAGGTGACCTTCAAACCTGGCTTCGCCAAGATCTCGCAAGGCAGATGTGGCCAGGTTTTGGTTGGCTTAACAGATGGGTTGGGTCAGATTTTCTACGGTTAAGTATGGTTGATAGTGGTTAATCAATCAGAGGGGATAATAGCCAACAATAGTGGTTAAACAACTACTGTAGTTTTTTTTCCTGAAGCCAGTTTGGCAAACCCCAAGTTATGGTTGTTTTTTTACTATAACAAGTTCATAAACTGCATGATTTTGGGGCCAATTCTGAGAAACATCCATCTTAATCATGATGGTTATAACCGCGACTAATATGGGTTGATTCCAACGTTTAAAGGATGAGTTCACAGTTAATATCAGATCAATCACACTGGTCAATGGCCTACCAATGATGGGCTGACAATGGATTGTTCCGTATGGTGTTAGCAATTGGTCAATGGCTTGAGGATGGGTCAATGCTGGTTATCAATGGCTCGATCATGGGTTGATGATAGTTAATCATGGGTTCACAGTGAGTCAATGAGAGCCATAGATGGTTAATGATGGTAAGGGATAGTTGGTAGAGATCAATGATGGCTGATTGGTGCGATGGCTTGGCAGAAAAGCGCATAACTTGTTAGGGGTACATTTTATTGATAAACCGGAAGTTTCTTCCTAGGTTAACATCACTCCTGTGAACTGAGCAAAGTATTGCTGGTGTCAGCCAAGTGGTGAATGGAATTTGGATGACTGACAGTGGCCTTGGCTTCAGCGTTCAACACGCTTAGCGTGAGCTGGTAACCATGTCAAAGTGCGCTCATAGACTTGACCAAACTCTGGACAGCGTTGTAACAGACAAAACAGGCATAGATTCGTATGTTTTCGAGTACGTTTTTGAGATTGCAGGATTGCTTTCAGGCTTCCATGTATCGAAGTTTTGTCTTAAACCGTGTAAATACGAAGACATCTCAAGTGAGAGCCTGACTGAGTCATAAACCACATGTGCAGCAAATGGGAAACTGCTTTTGGTCCTATTTCAAGGGGGCACCCATGGATGAACCCTTTGCAGTTTCTTGTTCCCGCAGGTTTACTATCTAAAACCTAGTTGCACACTTCCACGGGGTAGAAATCGGTAGACAGCTCAAGTTTCCAAGGTCTGTGCCTCTCCTAGTGACAAATTGACAGCAGCGCTAAGCAGCAATTTGTCACCGAGATCTCCAGCCACAGATTGATGTACCGCTGGAGAAGCCAGGCCGCATCTTTTGTGGATTCGACCGAGCCACCAGCAAAGGTGACGGCAAAGAGGACGGACGGAACGACTTCTGGGACTACTGCTGTAGTTCTTCACAATTGAGTGCTGTCGTAAACACAGCAAGAGACAACCACTGGTCAGTGTAAAGCACTACAAGTCACGACCTTTATCTGCGATTATTGTGGTTTGTGACTCAAGTCACACCCACTATCTCTTAACAATCGCGCTTCGTGATTGGGTTTACGACACTACTTAGTACCCTCTTCCAAGACGCATCTTTCCCCACAGTTGCGCCCCTCCAAGCGCTCTGACCGAGCTCCACCAGGAATTCGTGCTGAAAGCGGTTCCCGTCTTCGTGTTCCGCTCCATCCCCCGGAACTCCATCGACGAGCTCTTCGCACACGGCCACTTTGAGGAGCGAACTGCGGGAGATTTTGCGACCCCGAAACGTGGGGTGGTTCCATGAGTCGAGATGATCTAAGATTGGAGGGTGTCCTACCAATCATTTGGGGATGGTTGTTGCGGTCACACAAGTTATAGATATGCTCATTTGTGGTATAATCGTTGCCACGGCGCCCTAAGTTGGCTTGGAAGCCAAAGTGAGAGGAGATTTGAGACCATTCACTTGCTCCCAGGGTTTCTTTGCCACAGGAGATGATGAAAATGTTACTTCCTTCTTCCGAACATGATGCTACGGCCATCCGCGGAGTGCCTCTGGTTGGGGGCTCAGTCGCCCTCCTGATGAGTCGCAGAAGTTTCGTTAGCCCATTGGTGACAGTGACGTGCCCCAAGGCTGTCATCCAAGCCTGCAACTGGTGTTACTCGGTCCTGGCAAAGGAGACAGCTGCAGCTGCTGTTGGTGGTTTGGGCAGCTGAGGGAGTTCATTCAGTTCCCGGTTCCGTACTGGGGATTCACTGTTGGTGTTGGTGCTTGGACCCGCTACGTGATGATATTGATAGATGAGTGAGAATGATGGATAATGACAAAGTGTGTATGTGTTTTGTCAAGCATTGAAGGTGATTTGGTGATTCTGGAAATTGCCTTGTATGACAAGCACAATGCTTTAGAATATTTTGGACATGTTGTCACTGAGACTTGGAGGCGGTCGCATGTTTCACAGCAGATGTTTCCCTGCAATTTCTTAGGATCAGCACCCCTATGTCAGAGTCAAAGTGCTCAAATCGCAAGATTTTATGAGATTTTCTTCAAGTTTGGTTGCTTGATTACCTGCTTGCTGGCCGCCCTGGCTGGGTTGGCTGCTGCCTTGCTGGCCTGGCTGATGCAGGAGCTGGAATCCACCGAGGAGAAGTTGGAGCACTTGAACTCGGACACTGTACCAGTGACCTGGCGTTGAGGAGGATATGCTCCACCAGGATGGGGAAGCCAATGCCACGGTGTACAGGGGCCCCTTTAAGCGGCTTGAAACATTCAAAAACAGCATTATTGATTTGGGTAGCTGTGCTTCTGACGACCTCAAAAGAGGGACCTGAGAAGCTCTTGGGGTGTTGCCGTTGTTATGTGCTTACTTGAGCTGCCTGTTGGGTGAATCCATTGGCTGGTCATCCAAATCGCAAATTGTTGAAGTGGTGCTTGGCATCCCTCATTTCCCCTCATTTCCGCCTTCTGTCGCTATAAATGCTGATTGCCACTGCCCATGAACCATTTCAGAAAAGGAGTTTTTACCCACTCTTAGTTGACTATCAGTATCACTTGGTAAATCCCCAAGTGGTCGACCATTCGCAGATCCCCAGCAGTGGGAGACCTCCACCGGCAGGGCCCCCCGCAGCGTCCACGTGTCACCATAGGTCTTCCCCTTCCTGCGGCTGGTGCTGGATATCATCCACCGCCTCGAAGCCGCACGGCCCGGAGAAGCTGAGCAACTTGGCAAAAGTGCCATGATCCCCGGGCCGGGCCCTGCAGAGACCCAAGGAATCCTGGGTTTGGTGGGCACTAATCAGGAATCCATGATCCTTAAGAAACCCTAGTTTTAGGGAATCAAGTTGACGATATCGACAATCCTGCAGAAACCATGGACGCTCATGGAAATCTAAGCGTGGGGAATCTACGCATGTTTAGTGTGGAATCTAAGCATAGCTTTGGGATGCCAAGGCGGATCATGGTTAATCCTCATGAGCCTCTATGATTTGCCAATCCAGGGCAAACAGGGGTAGGTTTATGCTGCTGGGAAGGGATTTCTGTTGGGACTCTGGGTCGCAGATGAAGGTTTGGGGATCAGCGATGGTTGGACAGCAACAGCAAGACTCAATGCGGCTGGTGTTTTGATGCTTAGTTCAAGAAATGGATAAACCTATGGTTGGCTTGATAAATTCTTGATGGTTGGTAAATCACCACTGGCCTATGGATGGTGAAGCTTAACCATTGCTGAAACCTATTGGCTATTATTGGTTGATAGTAGCGACTAGATGCCACTAGTGCTGGTTGGTTAATAGTGATTGGTCATTGCCAAACCGTAACCTTAACCATTGCTTACCAATGGTTGGTTAGTCATTGCTGAGCAACTTGACACGACAGCGCCTTGCAGGTTGTTGCTCTTGGAAGAGCAGGCGATGGGGCAGCGCTGGAGGGCTTACCATGGGAGTGCCTGGATTCACCGGGGAGAGAGCCTTAACATGTGAAAAAACATGTGAAAAAAACCAGTTGAGTGGTTTCACCAGGCTTTGTGGAGATGATTTTTAGTGCCCAAAAAGTTGGGACCCAAGAATATGGAAGTGACTCGACATCATTAAAACTGGGTGAACCAATGCAGGGCGGTGAACGCATCCTTCGAAGATTTCGGGATTGATGCTACACCAGAAAAAAACCATGTTGATGATGGGAACATGAAACAAAAGGCCTTCTCTAGTCAATATGGTAGCCAAGCAACAACGTTTATCAAAGAATCCCTAACTAAGATCAACTATAAGTAATCACATGGACATGATCATAGCTTGGGAATTGGTTGGGGTAGCGGTATCCCAAGATACCCTCATGGACATGCCCATGTCGTCATCAGTGCGCCTGCTAGGTGCGAATTGCTGGCGAAACGATGCTGACCCTCTCAAGTGGGGCACCTGAGATCTGATGGCGGCCCAACTCCAAGCCACAGATGTTCTTCCAGTGTCGACCTCATATGTCAACATGCTCACACGCAAGTATCGTATATGATTCGGATGATGTGAATCAATACAAATATGTCCGACGATGTAGTGTATGTAGTGTATATGCATGATCTATCTATCTCTCTACATGTATGTCGACATCTATTTGCACAAATAGAAACAAACACAGACACACAACGACACAACGACCCAAGGATCGCTGATTTTCCGAGAGGCCATGTTTGGGCCCCAGTTGGAGGTCAGCTGCGATGAATTGAAGCATTTGCAATGGGCGGCAACTCAGTTGATGCTTTCTGTGCTATCCTGGTGGGAAAATGGATATGCATTAAATCAACCAGTAAGAAAATGGAAATAACAACCAATATCCAGTAGTTGATTTCGTATATTATTCATACTAGCCAGATCCTGGTTGATCTATTTGCAAACCAGTAGTTGTTTTCAGCTGTCGATATCACATGATTCTTGGTATCTCAGAATCATTATGAGCATCTTGATTTGCAATTGATTAGGATATGTTGGCCTGCTGTCACATGTGCTACACTTCTGTCACTGCTACACTTCTTTTTTTCTGCACAAATTTTTGGAGCCTTCGCAACATTTTCGAACCCTACGGAGCCACTAGGGTTTGCGTTGGCTTCCCTGTTTCACCTTTTTTTGACAGCGGGGTCAATTCCCCCAAAGTTGGAATCCCATGCTTGCAATTGATTTGACTTGTTGATATCATTGTGCCAAAGTATTCTATATTCATCCTGTTATCCTTCGCAGTCTCCAATTATGTCCTTCTCAAACATGTTGCAGCAAGGTTTCCATCCTTGGATCCTGAGGCTTGGTGGACCTGACTGGGAGCATGTCCCAGTGTTTTTGGCCGGAGACTCAGTGGACTGTCACGTCGCGATTTCTTAACATTCTCAGGTGTATCATGATTTATCATGTGAAGATACGGAGATGGATACTCTAGGTCTAGGTTCAAAAAGAACATGGAACGTCCACTCTACAGTCTTCATGTGCATACGTTTAGATAGATATTTGAATATTTGTATGTACCTCTCTCTCTATATACATACGCATCTGTATGTACTAAATGTGCGTAGATTCCAGTATGCATGCCTGTGCATGCACGCAAGGAATATATCTGGGGAAAGGGCGAAGGGTTTCTCCCAAGTGACCTGTCAGCATGTCATGTTCTCACCGAGGACATCATGAAACGGCGACGACGGGAAGAGATGCGGCCCCAGAGCATGGGCGGTTTGTTGAGACCTTTGAGCAGATGTTATTAGGGACCTTATCAGCGGCAAGGATATCTTAAATGAGAGGGATATATTCTCAAACTATTCGATCAGTGAACAGCTATTTTAGCAGTAACTAGTATTGCCAGTAGTGTCCATCAGTCAACAGCTATTGATAGCCACTACTGCTGACATGACTGTAGTCAACCTACCAGCATTTCCATTGGTCGTGGCATGTCTTGGCTTGTTTGCCATCAGTCATTACCTTGCAACTGATGAACGGCCAAGGTGGATCAAGACTGTTTCATATGCCATGCGCTCGGGCTGGCCGCTGCTGGGTGGAAGATGGTAGAAGATTACCTTGTGATGATGTTTATCGAGCAAGGTGAAGCGCGTCGACGTGGGGATATGATTCGCATAGATGAAAAAAGTGTACATTAAGCTTGACATATGGACGCTGATGTGTCAGCCGCTGCATGCGCACCATCTGACAGTTTTTCAACCACCTTGATGAGCACAGGTGGCTCTGATCCCTACTGACTTGCATGTTTTTCATTTTTTTTGAAACTCTATTCCCCAACAATAGCTAAGTCAGAAACAATCAGCAAATCTTGCTGATCCCCAACAGCGAAACAATCTTTGCTACAGGGTCTTCAGCCCAGCTTAGCTCCGCGATCCTAGTTTCTAGGCCAGGTTCCGGGGTTTCTGAGTCTCCTAAAATTTCCAGCTTGGGTTCGTGTGCAGCCCAGCCACCATTTGAGAGCACCGTGTTGTCGCGAATTATCGTGATCAATGGTGGATCACAGCAATGATATGGTCTTTGTCAGGATGTTCACCTACTCATTGATATTGACCCCTAGCCATGTAGTATAGACTCCACAAATACAGACATCGGTTGTACACCAAGTTCGCCTATGGCGGACATTGGAAACATGCCCTTCAGCCATCATGCTGCTGGGCATAGTCCGTCGTTTGACCTGCCGAGGTGTTGGCACAGTTGCTGGGGATTCCAGATGACAAGTTGGAAGTCCGAAACAAAAAACTGGTCCGGGGCCGCAGCTGGTTGGACTGTTCCCAAAGTGACGAGTGACTGCTCATCCTCGTCAGCTCCAGGCTATCGCAGCCACGGCAACCACGGCGAAAGCCTCAAAGATGGAAATTCAGACAGTCGAACAGGTGCCTCAGAGTGTGTGGCTGGTGGCTTGTTGAGAGATTCCCCAAGGTCTCCGTCTTTGTGCATGGATTTGAAGAACCGTTCTTGGCCAGTAACCAGCATTCATCGCCATGATTGACCCATCAATGAAGCATCATGCCATGCCATTAGATTTGCCATAAATGCCTTGCCACAGGGGAAGCTTGGGGCTGTCAGGTGCTGGAAGAAGTGGTGCCATCCCCCTTCACAGCGTTGCCTCTTGGAGCAATGGAGTTACCGCAAGGAGACGCGGTTGAGGTGACGAGAAATTTTGATGTTTGCCTTGCGCGGCTTTGTCATCATGAATCGAAGCACTTGTTTACATATGCAGATCTGCTTTGATTGATTTTGCACAAGAAACACAAGTGTGCCCACGAGCAAATCTGCTCCTGAGGCTGTGCTACATCTCCGTGGCGACCAAAGATGGAACGTTGAAAGCCTCTCATGCCAAGGCGAAATCGAACATCTCCACAGTTGGTTGGCCCCAGAGTTTCTGTTGGCCAACAAACAATAGATGAGAGTAGATGTCTCTTGCTGGTCCGTTGTTACAATCCTTGATTTCCCAGTCAAGCTGATGGCCATCAAGCTTGGATACACGAAATTGAACTAGTGCGACTTGAGATTGGATCTATATAGATGAATCTAGTCTATAGCTGTCTTGATGTGAAAGCATGTTTTGGTCACGCCCGCTACCGTACTATATACGTGGGTTGGACCATGCCATGCCATGCCCAGGGCTGCTAAGTGTGCAGGTGCTGTGCCATGTGGCTGACATGTATGCACTTCTCCTATCTGAAGGCAGCTTTCAACCCTGGTCGGTTGGCAGTTTGCAAAGGATGGTCTTATGGTTGGCATAGAGCCAGCAGCGATAGGGGCAGAAGCCGAATCATGGACCTGCGGATGATTGTTGTGGGCTTCTTAGGAGTGGGATCATGCCACCTGGTCTCTTGGGAGATGCAACAATTGTGATTCCTCATATCAAGCGTTGAGACAGGAGGGCATACACCCTGACCTCGCGCTCGAAGCGAGCGAGGGGAGAGATATACCAAGAGTTTGATTCTCATCAGCTCTTCTTACGAATCCTGGGTTTATTGACTAGGATTTTAGTTCGCAAGTGTTTGTTTAGGTGTCCTTTTCAATCACTGTCGCAGAGTGCATGTTCTTCACTTCAAATTTGCCAACCCTGCATATATAAGTTTGTGAGCGGGAACCGAGAACCTGCAGAACCATCACATAACTCAACCATTGGCAACCAGGGTGGTTGCGTAGTAGTGGTCAAGAGCCATTCTTGCTGAACGCCTTTGCATCTACATTTTTTCTCACGGAGAGAAGGTCTCTGCTTGGCAAGGCTGGCAACCCACCTTTGCGGAAACCCAGAATCGGCCCAAAGACCTTTTAGAGGCACGAGACCAGTTTGGCCGAGCAGGTTGTAACGGGTCCTTTCGATGGGGCCTGCTGTGCTTGAGTTGCCCCGGTGAACTTGGGTCAATGACACCTTTGAAATCCTTTAAATCTCTTGCCATTTTCCCACTTTTTCATTGCCGTTCAATTTTTTGACTATCCTTGGAATTCCTTTGGTAAGTAGTGGCATTCAACGAAAAAACGACGTTTCAGTGGCCCCAAACTTCGCTGGTCAAACGACCAAAGCCTCCAGGTATATCTGCCATCAAATAGGTGGATGGTCATGCTCTCATCAAGGGAGTTCCAAGCATTCAAAACACGTGGTGGTTTCTCAAAATCGGGGACCCCCCAAATCATCCAATATTAACCATTCATAGTAATGAAGCAAGTATTTGTGGGAAAGAAACTCACCATTTTGCGTTCAGTGCAGGGGTTGGCCATCCGTAGATCCATGGCTCCGAAACGGCTCTCAGCTTGTACCGAGAAGCTCCGATCCCGCGCATTTCCCCGGTGAAAACACGCCGTCGCAATGACTCGTCCAGTCCGTGGTGTGATCAGCTTGGTGGCACCTGGGCTGACAGCTTTTGGAGGGCGAAGTAGTGCGAACCGTTGATTGCGAGCTGGTCTGGGGGGCATCATATGTGGTCAGTCTGGGAGATCCAAGGGTTTTAGCTGACCAGAAAAGGGGAGTGAAACAATGAGGGGCTGGTTGCTTATGAATGCTTATGATAGGTTTGTAGAGATACCTGGTATTTGGTACACAGTTCATCCGTTGGAAACTCTCTTAACATGAGATGCTTTCTCGGAATTTACCATGCTGAGACAAGTTATATCCCTGACCAAGCATGAGCGGTTGCTGACAAAAGCGAACAGTTCCATAGGCTGTCCCATATGCGATGCTATGTATCGCATACCACGGCAGGAATCTTTAGATATTGGGGCTGGCATCAGTTACCATTTTTAAGAGTTTCGACTCGCAAAGCTCACTGTGCGCTTTCGAACATCAAGGATACTGGAAGCAACACAGAGGATCAGCACAGAGGATCACCAGTAAAGTGGTAAAAGGCACAGCTATCGCAAGAGATGACTTGGACAACATTTTCGGCTGTGAGAACTGCTACCATGGGGTCACCAATATCTTGGCTCTTCAAGTCATAGGGGTACCCCTAAAAATCATCCAGTGGATGAACCATTCACAGCAACAAACCATAACTTGGGGGTCCACTGCTTGAGAAACCACCGTTGAATCCACAGCCGCCCCCGGAGCTGCTCAGATCGCATGGTTCTTCCTGGCACCTTTCGCTCCTGCCTTCGTTGGTGTGCGGCGGGAGACCTCAGCTGGCGACTGCCGGGTGGGGAAGTTTTCCATGGCCATGGTGGTACCTCCCCACCCAAGATCATTAGTAGGGAAACCACCAAGCAACTTTTAGTATATCATGGACAACCCATTGGTCGGAACCGCCAGCATCGCAATAACTTGGGATGGGGAGTACTTCTCTGGCTGTAGATGTACTTCTGTGGCTGTAGATATAACCAAGACATCGGCGATTAATGACGGTCAATGATGCTACTAGTAAATGATCATAGTTGAGAATCATGCAATGGTTGATGATCATGGTTAATGATCATGGCTGATGATCACGGTTGATGATAGTACGATGATGGTATGATGCTTAGTGATGGTTGATGACCATGGTTGATAGTCAATGATGGTTGATGATGCCTAGTAGGAATGGTTGATGACGTTGAGACCACTGTGCCGACTCTCAGCACCAAGGGCACCACCCCCATCGCATCGAGCCAGCTCCTCAGTGGATGGGTATCCCTTCGCCTTGATCACCTGACAGGTGTAGCGGCGATGATGATGATGATGATTGCTTTGCTGATGCCATTTTTGGATTCTCATCATTTTCTCAGAATTTCCGAGCAGATGAGCAGTGCAGTGCAGCCGTGCAGCCGTGACGACTTCGGTTGGAGCCGTCACCTAGCGCCGTTGGATGCCCAGGTGCCAATGAAGAACGTGGCATCGGAAGAGCGACATTTGGAGCTGCCAGAGGTGCCGTGTGCTCCGCCGTGCTGTGCCGTGCTCCGTTGCGGTTGCCCTGGGTTGATGGGTAGCCCATTGGTGGGGATGGCTTGTTGATGGGGCCACAAGGTCATATATGGTAATCATAAATCAATATAAATCATGTAGCAAAGAAAGAAATCCCTGAAGATTAGTTGGGGGTTCTCCAACTAGTGGGTCCCCCAAAATGGATGGTTTACTGCTTGCTTAGGCTAATCATGGCTGATCTGATTAGGGTGAGCTATGGGCAGAAGTCTCAGTGGACAACCTGAACCTCAGCTGAGCGGCTCGGCCATCGCGCAGGTGACCCACTTTGTTGAAGAGGAAGCAGAAGGCTGGTGCCACCTTGCCGCCCCACCCGGTGCCGTAGGATATGTATCTATGTAGCTTCCGGATGACGTGAATCCAGGGCTTTGGGGGATCCTTTGTGGGGGTTGCGGTTTGTATTCATGATGATTGATAACTCTTAAGAATAATGGCCACTATGACGATTGGTTGACAAGAACCTGCAAGTTAGAGGCAAGTTGGGCGCACATTGTCCATGTGACCAAACCTGCCTCCAGTTCCTACTCATCCAGTCAAATTCGAGCGGAGTTGGAGATGTTGGGATGCTTGACACAGACACCCATCCTTCAAACACCTTCAGAACCCAGGGTGAACCTAATCTTAGGGTTATGAAGGTGTTATCTCGGTGATAAACCTATCCAAAGAACCTCACTCGCACCCTTCTGCCTTCTAGTGCACTAACTCAGCTCATCACACTTCTCCATTGGAGCCTATACACAACGCAACATGGAGCATCATCGATACTTTGCAACTGCGACCATTGAAGGAACTTGGGAACAAACATGGGCACCTTCCGCTGCGGGTTTATCTATCTATCTATCTGTCTGTCTGTCTGTCTATCTATCTATCTGTCTGTCTGTCTATCTATCTATCTGTCTGTCTATCTGTCTGTCTGTCTATCTGTCTATCTATCTATCTGTCTATCTGTCTATCTATCTATCTATCTGTCTATCTATCTATCTATCTATCTGTCTATCTATCTATCTATCTATCTATCTATCTATCTATCTATCTATCTATCTATCTAATTCTATCGATCTATCTATCTATCTATCTATCTATCTATCTATCTATCTATCTAATTCTATCTATCTAATTCTATCTATCTAAGTCTATCTATCTATCTATCTATCTATCTATCTATCTATCTAATTCTATCGATCTATCTATCTATCTAACTATCTATCTAACTATCTATCTATCGATCTACAATTACATTGGATACACTTGTGCAAAGGCACGTGACTGTATGAATATGTACAGGTACATGCAGAAAGGTGATGGCCGTGGACACGCATATATGCAAACATTAGTGTAGACTCTGTACAACTAAAGACACAAATAAAAGACACATATCTCAAATTTAGCACACATCTTCGCGCACAGGCAAATGAATCGAAACAAACACATCTTAGTATGCATTTGTCTATGTACGTAAAGATCGATAGAACACTCTCATATAGAACTATTTCTGTGCAGTTCCTGTAGATGGCTTGAACCCATAGAGAAGCTATGACCAGGCAGAACATGACCGTCACGTGCAGATCGCAGCGACTCGCAGGTTGCCTGGAAGAGGGATGCTCTGTGGAGGAGATCGAAAAGATCCAACTGAAGCTGGAACATGATGAAGGTTGGCAAAATGGCAGATGTGGGGTTCGGGTTGTGGTCAACTTTTGTTACCCAGGTTGTGGTCGGCCAAAATAATCATTTCCAGTGGAAAATCAGTCAATTTTAGGGTGATCAAGGTTGACCGCCCTGATGCGCTCTGCCAGATTTCAGCAGTCGGATATCTTCTGTGGAGCACACCGAACCATTGGGAAAGGATGTGATTGGCGTAAAGTTCAAACCAGCGGAGCCAATGAACCGCAAAGGTGCTGGTACCAAAGGTATGGCTCACTACATCAGTACATGTAGATTTTTTCAGGGTTATTCCGAGCACAAACTTGCGGGTGTTTTTGTTGGAGGGGTTCTGAGCTGTAAGACTTGGTCGATGACAAAAACGAGTCCAGAACCCGTTGGAATGGTAGATGATGGTACCATTTTGATCTTTGTATACTGGACATATCAAGATCTATGTTGCGGCTCTCTCTCTCTACATAAATATGCACACATCACATGCATGTAAATGCGCATGCAACGCAATCTACTACAACGTAAGGTAATGCAACGGAATGTCCTATAGTGCTATGACATCCAATGTTGTGCTTGCAACATCATGGTATGCATGTCTGCGTGCCTGTATGTATTTGCGGTAGCAGACAAAAAACTTTTCCTCAGATAAACAGACAGAAAGACAGAAAGAAAGATAGATAGATCATAGATTGATGGACCAATGCATGGTTGTGGCCCTTCTGCATTTATTGATCTTCTGTAGATCGGAGATAATCCAGACAAAACTGTGGAGATGAACTGATCCAACCACGATAGATCTTTAACATTTTGCACGCGCAACTGTGCGGAAGGGGTCTGGACCTAACTGATCCAGCCAGAAGCAGATGGTTAAGCTCTTCTTGTGGAGTCACGAGCCTCCTCAAAGCATCAAAGCTTTAGGAGCCAACTTCTGGATTGACAATTTCAGCAAAATTGGTTCTGGGATTTTTACTGACCACCTGTTTGGTGGGACGGTCGGTCATCTTTCCTGCAGGAACGTTTCAATATCCTTTATGGGCACCGATCTGGATTGGTGAAACCTCTTGAGCTTAAAGATAGGACCATTCATTTCACCATAGTAATCGGTGAATGGTTGATGAACCACTAGTTGACCTGATGAGACTAGCAGGACCTGGGAATGCCCAAGCCGCAGGCCGAATCCGAGAAGAGATCGAGAAACTGCGGGTCCATCGTTACCGGGGAAGCGGTTGGAGCATGGGTTACCCGTAGGTAATCCCATTATGGTGAGGCTCAGCCTTATCTGGCTGGACTCTTGCAGGTTTTCTATGGGTTTCTGATGCTGGTAGGTCAATCCTTTCCCCAGGGTTACATATCTTACTGTGGGTTCAATCTGTTATCTGGCTTTGTCCATTCGGTCCTCCAATCCGTCGAATCATGAGCATAGCAGGCGTATGATTCTGGGGGTACTTTGGACACCCCCCATCTGATTCGCTAGTGATGGCCTGGTTGGCAGGGTGGATGGGAGGATCTACTGCTGCTGTTGGCAGCATCCTGGGAACCACTTTTCGGGGTGCTCATGAAGAATTAGGTGGTGGCAATCACCTGCTGCGAAGAACATGGTCCCTGAAAGGCACGTGCCTCTATTTTGTAGGATTCACAGAGATATTGATGAGTCTGCGAATAGTTTACATCTCTTTAGTGGTGATGGAGCTGGGTGACCAGCGCCCTGATGTGATGATGTTGGGACTGAGAGATGGGCAGCGCATCCCTGGGAACTGGGACCCTGGTTTCCCGTTTCGAAGTTCCCTGGCGTCCGGTGTGACTCGGTCAGGTGGCACGAGACGACTACGACGTTGATTCATCCACAGCCGCTTGGCACATCCGCGGAGGGGCACCCATCGGAACTGGGGGTGTTCGTAGTAAGCCCAAAGCAACCAGGGAACCATCACTTGAAGAGTTCAGGAAAGTAGCCAGGTGCCGTTTTGAATAAGACAAGCTTCATTTTGAGGGTACACCACCTATGGCCCCTGAATGAGCCAGAGACTAGTTGCTCAGCCCAAAACCTTGCATCCTCACCCAAACAGTTGATGGACTACAGCATGTGTTCTGAGCACTGCTTGGTGTGCAGAATTTCTCCATCCATGTGTTTTCATTTTTAGCGATTCATATCCATCACCAGTCTTGGTTGAGTCCGCCATAAGCTTTTGCAGGCCCTGTTCATCGATTCACGAATTAATTCAGTCAGTTGTGTGAATGTTTACAGACTGCTGCAAAGCAATATCTTGAAGGTCTGCGGGTCTGATCCTCATGTTGTCAGCTTCCACACGACGGTTGCGGGCGACACAATCCGCAGGGCATTGGAATGCTGCGAGTGGCTTTGAGCAGGCTGCATGGCAGGAGACCCCAGTCCCAGCCTGTCCAGCTTGAAGGACTGCGGCTGTGCAACAGGATTTCCCAAGGATATTGGATGTTCCCAAAGTTTGTAACCAGTGAACCAGTTTGGACAAGGGTTCTTTCTACACAAGGATCTGGTGGTTTCCCAAGTCATAGGGGTACCCCCAAATCATCGCAAATTCATCCTTGTTTATTGATCAAACATACTTGGGGTCCCTGTTTGGAGAAACCACAAAATATAGTAGTTGTTGAACCATAATTCTTGCTCATTATATCTTATTATTCCCTATTATTAGCCGTTTTGAACCACTATGGATAATTATGCACGGATATGGCTGTGGGTTCAAACCCCGTACCCCTTGTTCCCCTGTTATTAACCATTGTTTCCCTTATTGTTGGTCATTATCCCCCATGAATCCTTGGTTGGTTAGCTGCTTGACCCAACTCGCCATATCTTGACCCCCGGCGACCCCCCCCCGTTGCTTCACGGGTCGCGGTGGTTCAAACGCCGCACAGCACATCGAGGGCTGAGCGAGAAGCTGCGCCAAATGCTGGACGCTCATGGACAACAGATGGCCAAGGAGCAGCGGAGCAGCGGAGCAGCGGAGCAGCGGAGCAGTGTCCGTGGCATTGGTTGGAGGAGTTAGCTGTGGGTCAGGTGCAGTTCACCAACCAAGGATTCATGGGGGATGAGTTCACCAACAAACTATAGGGAAAACAATGGTTAATGATGAGGGAACCACGGGTACAGGGTTTTGACCCAGACCCAGTTGTCATCCGAAGTTGTTTTTTTTGTTTAAAGTGCACGGAAACCATCAAAAATCATCATTTATTGAATTTGATTTGTGTATATGTGGGGATATGTTTTCTTTTTCTTCTTTACATCGAGCAGCGCGGTATTTTGATGGCGACTCTGGCGATCTGAAAGCGCCAACTCTTCACTGAGCCTTGAGACTCTCATCCTGTTGATTTGGTGCAGGAGATTCTACCCGGCTGTGTCTAGAGATGCATCACGCTCCAACATGGGAATCCATACCGGCACAATGGGAATGACTCAGAGGCTTTTCCCGACGTAGGTAGGTTTAATCTTACTTAAAGCTCTTTGAGATTTTAATATCGCACCAATCATTCTCAATGTCCTGGAGTCTTTGGACAATGGAGGAGCGGTGTATTGCGGCTGAGATGCAGAGAGACACATGGAAGTTGGCCGTTCACCCAAAAATAGCCCCCCCAAATATTTACCACTCCCACGGGAACGCTCTAAGATGAAGGGTGTCCCCCTAGTAAATCAGTTTTGTTTGGATCTCAGATAATTCTTGGCTTCCCGTTGGTAGGACGAGTTAGTAACTGGTAAGAAAGCATGCCAAAAATTGGAGTAAAGCTACCTTACAGGGTTAGTAACCATGCAAAAATTGGAGTTACTTCAGCTACCTCCAAGAAGGGTTCAGCTCATCATGGTGAACTAATCCCACCTGTACAGGACTTCGGAGCCTATTTGGCCTTCGGCGATGGCGAGACCGGAGGATCCGACCCTGGAGGGGATGGACCTATGGCGTTGTGCATGACCGTGGTGGTATGTAGAATCAATGGTTATACCAAGTCCATAGGGTTGAAACAGGTATACCTTTTTTTGGGTGTATGTATGTATATGAGGGTTTCTCAAAATAAGGGGCCCCCAAATGGTTGGTTTGTTACTATAGATGATTAATAACTAGATGATTTGGGGGCACCCCTATTTTGAGAAACACCCATGTAGAGAGAATGATTGCCCAAAAGCAGTCAAGATCATAAGACTTGATGTGTGGCAACAGCCCCACCATTTGTTGGGGACCACCCTGGACAGCACTGGGATCATAGTGGGACCGTCTCAGGATTCCTTACTTTGAAGAAGTTCCCTCAAGCGGCTTGAGATCCGAGCGCACAGATTCGTACAGACAGGTGCACATATTTAGATGGCAGTGCACTCTTGAAGAGCCTAATTGTACATTTGACCGCAAGGATGCCTCCAGCCAATGAGAATTGGAGAATTTCACTTCGACATAATAGACATGAACGATACCAATGCAGGGCTTGCGTGAGCTGGTTGATTTTTTAAAGCTGAGCATCCTTGCAAACTCGTGGTGGAATTGTTTCAAAGGCGCCGCGTAAACTTGGACCCTTCTCGCGTCACCATGGCGCGAGGGGTCCAAAATCGAGGATCTGCTTGTGAGGTGGCTGGTTGAAGCAAGCATTTTGGGATGAGTAGATTTGAGGGACCGTTCAGCGGAAATATGTAGAACCAGACGTTGAACTAACATCACTGTAGTTAAAATTTAAATACGTTAATGGGACTGTTAGTGTGGAACGAATTGTTGGCCAGTCCAGAACAGCTGTGTCAAAGCAATGCCCGGCAGCCAGGTACGACACAGCCCACAAAGGCTTACCCACACAGGATTCCAAAAGGCCACTCAGAATCATGCAACCACGGAGCCTGTATGAAAGAGAATTCAAGAGAATCACAATCGTCGTTCTAGTTACATCGCACATGGGCCTTTATCCTCATTGTGGATGCTAGCATGGTGGAACAACGCTCGAATTCAACGAATCCAACGTCAACTCTGTTCATATTCCGCATTTTTGAGACCTATGCCCATCGCAACGAAGGTTCAACAGCGAAATGCAGCTGCTGACCCCAATGCAGTCCTGATTTGCGTTGGGGATGAATGCCAGTTACAATTGAAATGAAGAGCGAATCGGATCATTCACTAGTGTGTCTATTGAACCGATATAAGCCAATGAAACTAATATTGAATAGTAATGAACTACATTAATCTATTCTTGGCTAATCCTATAGTAATGAACTACACTAGCCAAATTAACTATATCTGGGGCTTGGCAGCGATTGCCTTTTGGAAAGGCGGTGATGCTTGGGCATGGAGCCCAAGTGTCTCCATGTGGCTGATCCTTGAGAGTTTCGGCAGAGATGCTGGGGGTGACTTCGGATAGATGATGTCACTGCAGGAGTTTGCTAAGTTTTGAGTTTTGACTATTTTTTATCTTTACATATAGCTTTGTTTTTTAAACAAGTCACTGACCGTACTGCACGGGCCAATCGTTTGATCATTTGTTGGTCCTGGTACTTTTTGGGCACGTACTCAGTCCCCACATTTGGCAGCTTTTGCGTACGCTTTTCTGCCGCGAACTCCACAATCAATGACCCGGTTTCTTGCTTCTCCAGTTCTCATCCTGTTCTAGGGCAAAAGCAGCTCATCCTCATGGTCAGACTTTTGTGTTGAGGCCAGGATGTTGACTCTCCAAGGGAATTCTTCTTCAAAGATCCAGTTGGACCTGATCTTCCGATCTGAACCCCCGAGTCAGCATTTTTTCTGCCATGTTTCCGTTGAGCGTGCATGACCGTTACGTTCAAGCGTTTGAATTCAGAGGTAACGAGGCTCTGGCCCTTCCAGAACCCTTTTGGCTAAGGCCACAAATTAAAGTTGGCAGATGCCGAATGAGAATGAGAAACTTCCTTTAGAAATGGTAGAACCACAGTTCTGTGCAGTTCGCTTTTCTGCGAGAACATACAGCTAGAGACTTGAGTTCATGGATTTTACTCCTACTGGGTGATCTGAATGACAGCCACGACACGTATAGTCCCACTCTGACACTATACCACTGCTACCAGTTGTTTTCATAGGTCAATGCTTTACCCAAGGTCATTGGTTCCGGATTAAAAATGCGGTTCCTCTCAACAGTGATGATCCTTAGGCAGTATCAAGGATCCCCATATTATATCCTTTTCACAGTGATTATGAATCCACTCAAAATACCGTCTTTAACCAGTTGGATGACTATTTATTTCTTGTTACCATAATGACCATGGCTCAGATTGCACTGAAACACCTCGAAGGTTCTCCCATGCATTTTGAAACCGACCTCAAACACATATACATGCATATGTGTGCGTATACACATTTATATACACAAATTTGTATATACATAATATATGGTGTGTGTAAATATATATATATGATATATATATATTATAGATAGATAGATATATATATATATATATATATATGATAGATAGATATATATGATATATATATATATATCATATATATATACATATGGCATGTATATATATATATATACATATATATATGCATGTACGTATCTCTTGATGGTCGCATGCAAACAGTCTGACTAGCCGCCACCAGCCGCCACTGTAGAAAAGACGGCGGCTCATGCCGGAGATTCGCGGGTTTAGTGACGTTGACACTGGGGAATGAACAACACTAGGGAGTAACAAAAAAAAAGCAACAATATTCAAACCCATGTCATTGATTAACGTGAATGATTCATCGTTGATGCTCAATGATTGTCAATGATGATACAAACTGGCTCTAGGCCATGATGATGGTCAATTATGATTAACGGCAAAAAATGGCCTATGAGGGCAAATAAACAGCAATTTCGGCCAATGTATACAGGTGCAATGGTAGGTCCATCTTTGAATCTCACAGTGTTTATTAGTGACTAAAGGCCGTGACATGGGCGAAGTGGTACGGAACTACTTGTTTGTAAACATGTTTTTTTTTTATGCATCCAACATTTGTCAAAACTATTCTTGATATAATTTGTACAACGGTATGTCTCTTCTGATTGTCACCATCAGATGATTCTGCCGTTTGTGAATAGCCAATTTATTATCATATCATTGTGATTCTGATTACTTTTACAATTGCCAATGAATTCTTTGAAATTACAAATCATGATTTCGAAAGTAAAATCATCATCTAAGACATTTAAACCATGAATGTTGACATCACTTACATTAGACTTACATGGGGGTTTCTCAAAATAGGGGACCCCCCAAAATGATTGGTTTCTTACTATTAATCAATGATATTGCATGATTTAGGGATACCCCTATGACTCGAGAATCCACTGGTTATTACTAATAATCTACAGTACTCCCCGTGTATTTCAATGAATATTAATGAATGATACCCCTATTACTATCAAAATCCACCATATGAGCCATTGATAGGAATAAATCAACCATATTAGTTTACTATTGGCAATTAGTAGCCGTTCATTAGTCACCACCAATGGGCATATCATGACTGGTTGTGGTTGTTGGTAGTGATGGCCTCGCTGCGAGTCCGGGTGCCATGGGGGGCCAAGAGGTGCGGAACCGGCGACACAGCGCAGCCGACATCCGACCGCTCGTCGCACAGAAAAGATGGCCGCCCCCTGCCGTGAGCAGCTGGGGGAGGAGATGGGGTAAGGCGCGCCACAGCCATGGGAGCGCCAGATGGCGAGCTGGGTCAAGCAGTTAACCAACCAACCAATAGAGGATTTCCAGCAACAATAATAGAGAAAACAATGGTTAATAGTGGTTGGATGTAAACTGGTGTTAGCCATAGTAGGCCATGTCATGATTCTTCGCGGAAACGGAGTGGTGTTGCGTAGAATCTCCTCCATCGGGTTGTTCCAAGCATCTGATTTCCTGTTGAAGAGCAGGCCTGTGCCCAGGAGGGTTGTATCTCAAGCTCTCAAAACTCGGGGGACCAATGGGGACCATCATTCGTCATTGGTACCCAGCTGAGCCCCGGGAGAACCCGTTCAGGTGGGTAAGAACCTGGAGAAGGACAAGGGAATTCCCGAAGAGCAGAAGAACTCGGTGCCTGGTCAATGCTTACGACTTGCGATGGGCGTGTTCTGGTCATGGTCCAAAGGTGGTCGTTGTGGTCGTTGCGGCCGGTTGTTGTCGTGGTACTGGTGGCGGTTGAAGTGGTGAGTTGTGAGTTGCAGCGTTTTCGGCCAGCGCACGGTTGGCAATACTGAATTCACCCTAATGGCTACCCAGGATTAATAAACCCCTGGTTTATTAATAAGGGGTAACCCCCAAAAGCCTTGGTTTCCCTTTAAAATGGTGACCCCCCTAATTAATCAACCAGGGGTTTATTAATCCTGGGTTACCATTAATTCGGATAGACATGTCATGATATTTCTCACTGGTCGATACTTTTCGACAGCGTCACAAGTGGATCAACCCAACACCATGGATCAACGACATGTGCCAAGGGATGAGCCGCGACGCCCAGGACCTTTTCAAATTCGTCACTCTCCTGCTAAGTTCCTCCGATCCGCACCTTCGCCACTTGGACAACTGGACAACGAAGTGCTGAGGAGACAAGTCATTGATTTATAGTGGTTAAACGACTGCTTAACTTGATTTTAATGATGGTTTATCGTGATTATAGTGGTTCAACTGATTTTGATGATGGTTT
Organism: Symbiodinium kawagutii; assembly: GCA_009767595.1. Lineage (NCBI taxonomy): Eukaryota > Dinophyceae > Suessiales > Symbiodiniaceae > Symbiodinium > Symbiodinium kawagutii. Next base: position 102,833 of record VSDK01022758.1, read on the forward strand.
ATAAATGCACATAATTGATGGTAAACCGGATTCTTGACCAAGCTGGTGTTTTTGTTCTCATTTTATGTAGCTAGGCAGCTAGGCTCGGTATTTTTCAGATCGACATGCCATGGGAGCTGGTGTTTAGGCATGCTTTTGTAGCTCTCGATGGTTGAGGGTCAGCAACTGCTAAATGCCTGTGGGTCAAAACCCTGTACCCCAGGTTCCCCCATCAATAACCATTGTTTTCCCTATTATTGTTGCTTATTATCCACCACTATGGTTGCTTAATACTGACCCATAGCCGAATGCAAATTGGTCACGACTCTCTGACAATGCTGGTGGCAACGGCGGTGGCACGTAGATCGACACGGATCGTTTGGGCGCTCCTATGACCTTTGGTTAGGAATTTGCAACTGTACCCCACCAAGTTTCAATGTGTCGCTGCTAAATCGTGATTTGTATTCAGGCTACTGGACATGATAAGTGCCAAATGCTCTTGTAGCTGGAGTGCACATTCTGTTTGCCCGCCGCAGAGCCTATTCTACCCAAGGTGCTGCCTGTTTCCGCTCAATCTCGGCCTTAAGTGCAAGGCATGTGCTGAACTAAAGGGGACCATCATTTCTCAATCTACCCAGCTGTTCGATGGGTTGTAGGTGAGAATGAACTTTGAAATGATGTAAGCCCTGGCGCAACATGGTTGTTTTTTCAAACCTGTTTCAGCAAATTATATATATAGCTTTAACGGCTACTCAACAATAATCAAACTTGAATTGTTCCCGTTTGAAATTCTGGGCGATTGCATGTAGCCAACCACGGACGAACATCTTCGGTTTTCGCAGCCCAGCCGCGGCATGTCGACAGGCCCTTCAGGGAGCAGCACCTCTTCAAAATGGTCACTTGGATGCAACGGGCCTGACGCGACAACAGCTCTCTTTTACATTTCCAAAGGTTTCCAAAGAAAGAATATCATATCCATCATTTTTTCTGGGCAATCTTCATGAGTAGCGATATTCCATGATTAGAGTTGATGATCATCATGATTCGTGTTTCTTCATGTTCGTTGTCCATTCTCAACCATCCATCAACCATCCAAATCCATCCATCAAGCATCGATCATCATCCATCATCAAGCAGCCACTGTCAGTTCGCTCCCGCCTTCGCTGAGGTGAAGTTCTCCAAGCTTTGCATGGAACAGCTGGGGATCCCCAGCTGCCATGGTTTTTCGTTGCTGAAAGCCCTGGTCACTGATGTGACCGGATGATTGAAGCAGTTGAACCAGGATAGAAACCATGGATTTCGCTGTTGAGATCAGTTGAATCAGTTAGATCAGTTAAAGCAGTTGGATCAGCAGTTTCAGTGGAACACCATGGATTTCACCGGTTCGGTCACCCGTTTATGTGGAACACCCATACAAAATGTCACTCCAAGATTTTAATGTTGTGACCAGAGCGAGCCAAGTTTCACCGCCTGGTCACCAGGCCGGACACCAAGACCACCAAGTGCTACCAGGCGCAGCGGGTCAGCTCTGTGCTGGTGGCTTAACGCTTCCAGCCAACTGACCGACCAACCAAAGACACCCAACCAAGCAAAACGAAATCAGCTATGGTTGCTCTATCCTTATTGTAGTTGAATATATAATCTTGCATTGGTTATGAATCACAAACTTAGTTCCTCTAAGAGAGGGAGGGTTTCTTCAAGCGAGGGACCAGGTGCCGGGATGATTGCCTGGGGAGTACCGTGTCGCAGCACCTCCCGTGGGGTGAGACATTCAGCAGGGTTGCTCCAATGTGGTCCACATTTTGTTCCGTTACAAATGGCTTGGCAACAAGTCATTTTCATGTGGTTCATACTAATGATGACTTGTTGCCAAGTCATTTTCATGGATGAAAATGCAAGTCATTTTCATTGATGCTCAGTCATTAGTAAAGATTTATAGTGGCATGGATGGGCAAAACAATTCTTCGGGCCTGTCAGGGTACACCATGTCTGGACACAGCCTCACCACAACGCCGCGCCGGCCAGGGCCTGCCACCACAAGCTCTTACATTCGCGCTGCCGAGTGCAAACCTTGGTGTGGCTAGAGGGCTTCAAGAACCACTTGCAGGGCTGGAAGGTCAAACACGTTTGAAATTTTGAGGGGTGTTTGCATGAGGCATCCCAAAGGGTCCCAGATGGCGGTTATCTATCGGTCCTAGATGATGGTTATTATTTGATGTTGGATTCTGAGCAGTATACTGCAGAGGTCTGCACCCCGTCATCTCGGCCGAGCTGCCAAGGCCAATGCATCGTCCATCCGCCTTTTGCCTTCAGCTTTTGGGTAATGATGCAGGAACATCCAAACCTGTGGTGCCTGGATGTTGCGAAGTGGTTGGGAACTGGTACCTGAAGGCTATGTCACTTGTTGGTTGCAACTATGGTCACTAACCAGTTGGGAAGTGGGATGTGGGTATGGGTCTACATGTTGGGCCCTCAGCTAAAAAACCAGTTCCTGTTGAATTCATGACCCTGCATATTTTGGGACGGGTTTGTGTGGGGGTTGCTGGCTACAAGATTGACTAACAGCCCGACAGCCGACTTTGTGCGAAATTTCCGCAAGTTGTAGATCGACGAGAAAGAGTTGTGTCGTGTCTCCAATGACAGGCGTTCATCATCCCCTCAATTTCAGGCATGCCTTTCCAGCACGCTGGTTTAGAGATCTCGGGTGTACACCATAATTTGTGGATATTATTGTTGCCAAGTCACATTGGTGGTTGGGATCGCTAAGCAACCAGAAACAAATCGGAAAACCAACCATTCTCAATCCCTATCAGATATTATCAACTGTTTTTTCAACCATTGCCAACTTCCAACCAACCATTTCCAACCAACCAACCATTTCCAACCAACCAACCACGGGGTTAACACCAACCAACCAATCCATTGGTAACACCAAGCAACCACTCACCAAGGCATTTCCCTTTCGTGACTCCTGCGCATCGCGGCGCAGGAACCCACCTCCCGCGGCGAATTTGGACGTCGATCCTACTTCCTGATGGGTGCCAAGGGGAGCATTCGACAGGGAGCAGATGGTATACCGACTGGTTGGTGGTTTTAACCACCAGGGGGCTTCATCTATAAGTGTTTAAACCACCAACCGGTATAGTGATTCTCATTGCTTCATCTATAAGTGTTGAGAATCCGTATACCATCTGTTCAGATTGAAGCAATATATTACAGTATATTGCCATGCTTCTTAATGCTAAGAAAACCACTATTTGGGATGGTGGGTTGATTGACAATCATATGTTTGGGATGGAGCAAGTAACCATACAGTGATTCTTCGTGGTTCAAATTGGTTCGATGGGTGATTGGTACAGCGAGGAGTCATCCGGAATGTGGTAGAGCACCACTCATGGTGCTAGTTCTGGATCCACAGCAATCAATTCGAAGGGCACTTTGGGGTCAGTAGATTGGCCCAGCCATTTGTTGGTCAACAGACATGCTTGAGGATACTCGAATAGTAAGCTGGCTAGTAATGGGGAAGTGTGATTCAGAACCAACAAACGTTGATAATCGTAGTGATTCTTAACCATCACTGCCACCACGACGACGACGACGACGACTACTAGTA